>JBBPBX010021692.1:23909-35693 GCA_038048925.1 Garcialebias charrua | reverse complement strand
AAACACTGTCCTTAAAAACCACAAAACAGTCACACACACAAACACACACAACTTCAGTTGAACATGTTATATTTACATGTATATGTCTATCTGTACATTATATGTATATGCATATATATATACATGTATATGTTTATGCATATATACATCTATATGTTTATGCATATGTACATATATGCATATTCTTGTATATATACATATATGCATTTACATGTTTAAATGCATTTGCATATACAGTACATGTATATATGCACTTACATATACATGTATATATGCACTTACATATACATGTATATATGCACTTATATATACATGTAATAGGCATGTAAATATAACATGTTCAACTCAAGTTGTGTGTGTTTGTGTGTGTGACTGTTTTGTGGTTTCTAAGGACAGTGTTTTGTCAGGACAGTAATGAGCTGTTATCTGATTGTCTGATTACTGTATAGCGTATTGCTGTCCTGACAAAACACTGTCCTTAAAAACCACAAAACGGTCACACACACAAACACACACAACTTCAGTTGAACATGTTATATTTACATGTATATGTCTATCTGTACATTATATGTATATGCATATATATACATGTATATGTTTATGCATATATACATCTATATGTTTATGCATATGTACATATATGCATATTCTTATATACATATATGCATTTACATGTTTAAATGCATTTGCATATACAGTACATGTATATATGCACTTACATATACATGTATATATGCACTTACACATACATGTAAATAGGAACTTACATATACGTGTAATAGGCATGTATGAGTCGAAGCGGAGCTCCCGTCAGTGCTATGATTATACGGCGTAGGTGACGTCACCTCTTCTTATTCTTCTTATTATTATACAGATGCAGAGACTCTTTGAGTTTATCAGAGAGCAGATCCCTACTGTCAACGAGGGCTTTAGAATTATGTGATGCAAACATCTGAATGGATTAAATAAAAAAAGTGTTGAAATATTTAGCTTTAGATAAATCCAAAGGCTCAGATGGCCTAACGAGCAACTTTTATAGACACTTCTGGACCAGTGTTCCCTCTAAGTTATGCGCCTGCGTAATCGCTCATTGCTTGCACATTCTCTACGCACGGGAAAATCTATGCTGTGCAGTGTGCAGTTGTGAACTGGCCACAAAGTTATCTCCCATTTTATAATAAACTGTCAGCCTAGAGCTGGACAATCATTCAATAACGATGATATAAGTTTTAAGCACATTTTCGATATTTCGATAGGATTACAGCGTTTCACTGACGCATTTATTTTTCTGTTCGGGTTGAAGCAGCTGCTTCAGTTTTAATCCGAAGAGAAAAAGCCGCAACACAACTACGTAAGTGTGTGGTGACGTAGATGTTACGCAGAGTTGGAGTCCAGAAGGCGTTGGTAGCAGGCTAGGCTAATCTCTGACGTGCGTTAAATTTTCGCTTCAAAATGAGTGCCCATGACCGTCAGAATGTGACTGAACAAGCTTTCACAAGCCAAGAGAAAGCAGATGACATAATCGATAAGAGAGGAAAGCCTAATTCGGCGTTGTGGAAGTGGTTCGCTATCTAAGATTTGATAAACTGCAGGTTTCAATGTGCTGCAAAATGTGTCGGAAAGTCATTCCAACTAGCAGTGGGAACACATCCACTCTATAGAATATTCTGAGAGTCAGAAGATGAAGCACAATAAAAGTTTGAACCAACGTGTCCCTGAATCAACACCCCCAGCTGTATCAAAAGAAACATATGCAGCAAACGCAGAAGTTTGATGCATGTGTTAGGTTATGTTGTTGTTTGACATTAAAACTATTAATATTGACAAAGTTGAGAGTTTTATGTTTATTTGACAGTGATTTCAAAGTTTTTGAAGGCTAAATACAAATAAAAAGTGAACATTAATTTACTTGCACAGGTTGTACAGTTTTTCTGAGGCTTTTGTATTGTTTATTTCAATATCAAATTATATTGTTAGGACCGAATTTTAGAATTATATTGTGATAAAAGTTTGGGCAATATTGTCCAGCCCTAATATAAGTGATAAATTAAATGCTGTCACGGGGGTTTCTGGAATGTAACCCCTGCGATAGATGAGGAATAACTGTATACTGTGGAAGTGACCTTAGTAAAAGTTAGTGTGTGCATGACCTTGGTGAAATTCAATTCAATTCAATTCAATCATTATTTACAGGTATACAGGTTTAGTATTGAGCCTCGAAGACTCATTAAATAGGCACTTGGAAATGCGCCCCCTTTCCGAGCTCTCTGATGCTGTAATCGCCATTTTATCTCACCACTTACTTCCAGTTACAAAAATACAGATTAATATCTTGTTCTGCATTATATATCTTTGGTATTTGCCATTTAGAAGTCTTCACATTTCAGTGACAGTGTCTGTCTAATTTTTTACATATCAATTTCGGTGACATTTTCATGAAGTTCTCGGTTTTTCAAATACAAGGTGAATTTCAACTTAAATTTCAAAGCTCTGTTCTTTATTAGGTATATTTCGAAGGGTGTTAGCACCTTGTACAGGTTGTAAATCTTTAAATACAAGATTTGATGTGATTTATGGCATCAGTAACTGTCTCTTGAGGACCTGCAGTGTGGGAGGAGCGGTCCTCCATTTCCAGATACAGGTAGTCCCCGACTTACGAGCGAGTTCCGTCCCTAGGGGGGCGCTCGTATGTCAAAAAATTGTAAGTAGGATCAACAAAAAAAAAAAAATTTTTTTTTTAGAAATGAATACATGTACAGTACTGTACAGTCACCAAGCACTTAGCCTATCCTAACAGTTTTTAAAGATGAAGGAGTGAGTTTAATTGTCTCCCTTTCACATAAAGGGAGCTAGCTCCCTTTATGGGAATGGAGCCTGCATGGAGGAGGGAGACAATTCCACTCACTCCTTCATCTTTAAAAACTGTGTTAGGATAGGCTAAGTGCTTGGTGACTGTACAGTACTGTACACGTATTCATTTATTTAAAAACAAAACAAAAATATATATATATTTTTTAATGAGATGCATATTCGTAATTCCGGGACCTCGTAAGTAAGAGCGCTCGTAAGTCGGGGACTAATAATAATAATAATAATAATTAATTCAATTTATAACGCACTTTTCATTACTGAAAATCTCAAAGTGCTACACATATATTGAATGCTACACACATTCATAAACCGGTGGCGGCAGACTACCATGCAAGGTGCTTTCCAGTCCTACCGGGAGCAACTCAGGGTTAAGTGTCTTGCCCAAGGACACAACGACACATGGTGCGGGTCCCGGGAGTCGAACCGCCAACTTTCCGATCGGGAGACGACTGCCATTACCACTACACCACGGCCGCCCTATTGTAAGACACTCTTAAGCCTTACAATAGGGGGACTACCTGTATTACGTTTTTTCTGGCTTCATCTTACTGGACTAATGTCATTTAGAGAGGTTTCATTGGATTCAAGTTATCTACAGCTTTGAATTGATACCCCACATGTTATGGTTTTCTTTTTAGCTATCTGGGTTTTTGTATCAGTGACGGCTCGTGAAATTATTCACAATTTGTTTAGTGTCCCAACTTTTTTGGAATCCGGTTTGTAAGCAGGGATGGCCGCCACTAGAGGGCGCTAGGGGCGCCGCCCCTCCTGGAACCTGCAGCTCTTCACCATTTGAAGATTAAATTTTTTTTATATAAAAATGAAATAATAAAATAAAAATATTTCGAAATGTATGCATATATGTTTTTAGTAGGGATGGGGCCGATCCAATCCAGTATCGGTATCGGTATCTGATACCAGCATTATTTAAGTATCTGTATCGGATCAAACCTGCCGATACTTTTCCGATCCAGCTTCAAAGAGCACTTGTGTTCAATCACATTCTGTGACTGCCCTTCTTAACATTGTCTGAGATAAACCCAATGAAGACACTCTTAAGCCTTACAATAGGGGGTTCCCTATTGTAAGGCTTAAGAGTGTCTTCATTGGGTTTATCTCACACAATGTTAAAATGAATAGTTTGGGTGCAAAAGTTCCATTATACAGAGTCAAATACCTGAACAGTATCGGATCGGGAAAGTATCGGTATCGGTCGATACTGAGTTAATAAATCGGATCGGAAGTGAGAAATGTGGATCGGTGCATCCCTAGTTTTTAGTTGTGTAGGATAAATATTTTATGAGTAATGATGAGTTGTTTGTTTCAAAAAACGTTTTCTGATTGTGACGTACTTCCGGTTCTCCGCGTGGGCGCCGCCTGCAGCTTTTCCATTGACTCTAATTAAAACTAGCGCTAACGCATGCGCAGTTATGTCCCATCTTTCCAAAACTAGTGGAGTCTTCAGGGCGCAGTTTTCGCCGCTCTCGATGCCTGGACTCGTCTCGTGATCGTTGCGGATCGCCAGCGTGTTTCCGGTTCGAGCCGAGGAGGGAGGACCCTCTCTGTTTACACTCAGAGCTGATCACACGCAACTAAAGCGACGTTGAAACAGCAGTAATTATTAATGGTGCCTTCTACACAGGTAAGCAAGTAATAATTAGTGAGTTTAATAAATCGCTAAGCGCACATGAGCAAACTAAGTGAGCTGATCTCATCTGTGTGCGTGACGTGGTGTGTGTGTGTGGGTGTTGCGGTCAGTCACATACAGTAGCTAGCTACTAGCTGTGCTTATGAACGTTGTGGTGTACTGTACAACATTATAAAAGTTGCTAGTTATAAACCCGAATGTCTGAAGACGACTCCTGTCTGTCCATCTTCAGCTCATGAACTGTTTTACTCCTCAGAGTGTCTGTGTTAACTTTTGTCTCGTTTCGTTTTGCAGCAGTTGCAATTTTTCTGATGAATAAATCTGAATGAATAAATAAACTTTAGTTTTAGTTTAGTTAAACTTTAGTTTCATTATAAGTTGTGCTGTTGTTTCAAAGACACTCTAAACTTAAAGAAACCAAGTAGCAGAAAGATTTAAGCATTAAATAGTTTGAATTTTTCATGTTATGAAAGAGTGATTATATAATAATTTTAATTTAATTTTAATATTATAAAGATCACTGTGGATGGGATGCAATTGAAATAACCTGGATATTATTATTTATGTTGTATTAAGAATAGTGAACAATATTTTACCTTCCTGACACCATTTTCAAAACTTGGACCTGAGTGTTGAGTCATTTGGAGACATCTCTTGTCTCCTTACATCATGAACTGACACATTTTAATATTGCAGCAAGAATTTCTTGTTCAAGTTCAGAAGAAGTTGGTTTTCAAAGTTTTTTGAGTCCAGTCTGGCTCTTTTGGGAGAGAGAATCTGTCTGAACAGAATCTGACTGAACAGTCTTTCAATAGTCTTTCAGTAATATTAAAATAGTCTTTGAATAATGTTTCAATAAGGCCATGGGTGTTGGTGTATTTTCTGGCAGAATCTCTGTGGTGGAATCCATTTTGAGTGTGTTAGTGGTGCTGTGGGTGCTCCCAGCTCAATGTATATACTAGAATATATGTCATTGATTCAGCTCTTCTTGAAGGCGGGTGTAATGTTACCTGTCCACTTTGCAGTGATTCAATGGACCAACTCCCCTCTTGACATCATTTCAAACTAACGACAAATCAAAAAGCTGCAACGTGAATGTAACTTGTAACTCAACACATTATAGAAATGTAGTGTAGTAGAAAGTACAGATACTTCATGTAAAATGTAGTGGAGTAAAAGTAAAAAGTACCCATGTTTAACTCTACTTAAGTAAAGTACAGATACATGAAAAATGTACTTAGGTACAGTAACAAAGTATTTGTACTTAGTTACATCCCACCACTCAAATTTGCTTATAAAAAAATATCAAATATTAATAATTGTATATACTAAATAAATGTCACTGGTGGTGTTATACTATTTCTTAACTCTGTATTGATCTGGAGAATGAAACCAAAGCCCTTTGCAAGTAACTAGCTCCTATTAACATTGAATTATTAAGTATTTATACAGATAAAAATGTGCCATGGAAGTACCCTGATGCATGCTCAATAATGCTCATGTTAAATAATGACGGTCAGTGTTATGACAGCCTGCAAACTCTCTTGTTCTACAGATAAAAAGCACAAATATAACTGTTATCCCTGTGTTTAGTGGGCTGGGCACCACAAGGTTAATAATAAAATAATCATATGTCTAATACTTATGTACTTATGTACTCTAATACTTAATACTAAGTCAGTCTTATTTATCGTATCACATTATATTATAACATTCATATATAATATCAAGTTGTTTTGTTTACTAGGTTGTTGAAATAACATAATCACAGTAAAATAGATCATTTTTCTTCCCCATAAATCAGTTATTTAAAATCTAATCTGGAATCATTCCTCCTTGTTAGACTTCAGTTGACCTGTTTAAGTTGGGCCCAAATTTGTTATTATCTTTTGATTTATTTTTCATTGAAATTTAATTATTTGTTAGTTTATTTTTGGAACTATTAAATTGAATTATTTGGTGGATTTTTGAACACCGTTGTCCTTATTTAAGTCTGGACCCTCACAATTCTATTTATATTATGAACTTGTATTACTAAAATAATTATAACAGAATGTGATAGAAGTTGTCCAAAAATTGACTGCAGAACATTCCCATTCTCTTTTCACACTGATGCCTCAAACAAGGTGAAGATGAACCATGTTTTATTAATGATAGTTTTATACAAATGGATACACCTGATATATACAAATAAAAACATGAACAAACTTACTTTACAGTATACAAACATAATTATGCATGCTAAAAATTTAACAGTTTATGGCGCCCCCCCCCCATAAAAAAAATCACCAGCCGCCACTGTTTGTAAGTCTTCAATGTAAAATGGTGAATAGCTCCAGAAGTTCCAGTGGGGCGTAGGGCTGGGCCATATCATATCGTTCCCGGTTTTACCGGACAAAAAAGCTTGCCTGGGCAAAAAAGTTATATCATGATATGCTAATTTCATGACGTAATACGTTGGGGTGCCCCGCCCCCTTAACATCCGAGTGCTTCAAAAGACCAAACCGAGCTGCGCACCTCCCTCCACCTGTCGGTACTGGTGTAACGCTAGCTAAAATGCTAAAAACAAACAACGTGTCTCAGCTGTCTCTCCCCCTGCTTAAACTGCACAGGTACAGAGAGCTTGTCCCCCCCCTCCCCCCGCCCTGCGCTGCTCAGCATGTAGGGCTGCGTGTCTCCCTCGCTCTAAAACTGTCGCGCGGCTCAGCTGTCTCACACAGTCTCACACAGAGGCAGGTGATCAGAGATAGATCAGTTAAAAAAATTAATCAGAAAAATGAATAATTCCTGCAGGAACAGAGGAAGCTGAAACACCAGAAGCTTCAGGGTCAGCTGATCAACTTGTTACAAGTTATTTTTATACTTGGAGACTGAATACTTTATTTAATAAAGTAATTTCAGTAAAATTACCCCTTGTTGTTTTTTAAAATTTTATATAATACTGCAAAGCAACATGTTAAGTTAATTTTGTCAAATAAATAAATTAGATTATTATTTTTTGGTTATATCACGAAATTCATCGTTATCGTGATAATGCTCTGAAATATCACAATATAATTTTTGAGCCATATCGCCCACCCCTAGTGTGGCGGCGCCCTAGCGCCCCATATTGGCCGGCCGCCCCTGGTTTGTATAGTTCTAATGTTGTGACGTTGGGCATATATGACCTTGAGGTCAAGGTCAAATCACAAGAAAATATTATATATCTTGTAAAGAACAATAAGTGCAACAAATCTAGAAATGTTTAAAGTGAAAGACTGTGACTATGACTTTTTAATATGAAATATAGTGTTTCATCTGACTTTACTGTTGAATAATTTGCTTATTAAATCTGCATATTAATCCACATAAAATGTAAACTGTATTTTAACTACAAACCGGATTCCAAAAAAGTTGGGACACTAAACAAATTGTGAATTAAAAACTGAATGCAATGATGTGGAGATGGCAAAAGTCTATATTTTATTCGTAATAGAACATAGATGACAGATCAAAAGTTTAATCTGAGTAAATGTAACATTTTAAAGGAAAAATATGTTGATTCAAAATTTCACAGTGTCAACAAATCCCAAAAAAGCTGGGACAAGTAACAATAAGTGGCTGGAAAAAGGAAATTGAGTATATAACAAACAGCTGGAAGACCAATTAACACTAAATCGGTCAATTGACAACATAATTGGGTATAAAAAGAGTTTCTCAGAGTGTTAGTGTTGCACAGAAAGATAGTGCAGCAATACCAGAATGGTGTTACCCAGCGTAAAATAGCAAAGACTTTTAAGTTATCATCAACCGTGCATAACATCATCAAAAGATTCAGAGAATCTGGAACAATCACTGTGCGTAAGGGTCAAGGCTGTAAAACTCTACTGGATGCTCATGATCTTCCGGGCCCTTAAACGTCACTGCACCTCAAACAGGAATGCCACTGTCAAGGAAATAACAGAATGGGCTCAGGAATACTTCCAGAAAGCATTGTCAGTGAACACAATCCACCGTGCCATCCGCCGTTGCCAGCTGAAACTCTACAGTGCAAAGAGGAAGCCATTTTAAGCAGCTCCACAAGCTCAGACGTTTGCACTGGGCCAGGGGTCATTTAAAATGGAGTGTGGCAAAATGGAAGACTGTTCTGTGGTCAGATGAGTCACGATTTGAAGTTCTTTATGGAACACTGGGACGCCATGTCATCCGGACCAGAGAGGACAAGGATAGCCCAAGTTGTTATCAACGCTCCGTTCAGAAGCCTGCATCACTGATGGTATGGGGTTGCATGAGCGCTTGTGGCATGGGCAGCTTGCATGTCTGGAAAGGCACCATTAATGCAGAGAACTATGTTCAGGTTCTAGAACAACATATGCTCCCATCTAGACGTCATCTCTTTCAGGGAAGACCCTGCATTTTTCAACAAGATAATGCCAGACCACATTCTGCAGCAATCACAACATCATGGCTACGTAGGAGAAGGATCCGGGTACTGAAATGTCCAGCCTGCAGTCCAGATCTTTCACCTATAGAGAACATTTGGCGCATCATAAAGAGGAAGGTGCGACAAAGAAGGCCCAAGACGATTGAACAGTTAGAGGCCTGTATTAGACATGAATGGGAGAGCATTCCTATTTCTAAACTTGAGAAACTGGTCTCCTCTGTCCCCAGACGTCTGTTGAGTGTTGTAAGAAGAAGGGGGGATGCCACACAGTGGTAAAAATGGACTTGTCCCAACTTTTTTGGGATTTGTTGACGCCATGAAATTTTGAAACAACATATTTTTCCCTTAAAATGATACATTCTCTCAGTTTAAACTTTTGATCTGTGATTTGTGTTCTATTCTGAATAAAATATTAGATGTTGGCACCTCCACATCATTGCATTCAGTTTTTATTCAATTTGTTTAGTGTCCCAACTTTTTTGGAATCTGGTTTGTACATTTATATAAAATAAAATAAATAAGACAAATGTCAACATGGATTTACCTGCTGCGTTGAGGCGGCTCCTGCACTGGTACCCACGACGATATACTTGGTTGCCGGGGGAGACGGCTGTGATGGCGTACCTGGCCTTGGGGACATGAGGGCGAGGGAGCTCGGAACCTTAATGATACTGGGAGTGCGAGGGCCCCCTGACCCACTTAGTCCACTTTGTGAGACTGAAAGTGTGGAACGAGGCTGCAAGAACGACGACATTATTAATTTCAAATCACATAAAATTACGCTTTTAGATCATCTTTATTTAATTAGAGCAAATTAATTGATTTGCATTAAAGCAGAACCCAGCGTACCTGTGTGATTGTTAATGTGGTTCTGTTGACTTGTTGGGACTGCAGCGCTGCCTGAGTTCTGGCCTTTATAACGTGGGAGCACAACATGGGTCCAAGGTAGCCGTAGTCTGTCCGGTACTGCTCCACGTTGTCGGGCTGAGGTCGTACCTTGGCAATGACACTCGCACAATGTTTCTGTGAAAATGTAACAAAGCAGTTTGTACAACTTTCAAAGCAGTAATTGTGTGAGTCTCGAACTATTAAAAGCCCCTTTCACAAAACCTCTGGGGTGGGGGGACCTCTGCTGCTGGTATGTCTCAAGAGTTGCCAGGTGAGGCAGCAGCAGATTGCAGCGATTAAGTCACACATCAGACACATAAGATCCATTCCTGGAATCGGGATGATCTGATCCTGTCATTAGAAGTTTGTGTTGTCTTTTATTCCTCTAAAACTGCACAACTTATTTATTCCTCCACTAATTTAAACAAAACTGGTATTATTTTATTTTCTTACCAGTTTTTAACTGCATCCAATAAAAGGAGCTTTAATCCAATTTAGGAACTTCTTCCTGAAACACTGCAGCAACATATGAAAAGAAAAGCCGACATCAGGACTAGAGGATGTATGGTGTGATGTCCAAGTTTATGCGTGGGCTCAACGTGCTCCACATCAACCTGGCTGAGTTAAGCTCCTCGCCTCATAATTCTGTGATGCCAGCTGCATTAAGCAAAGCTCACATATTTGCAGAACACGACTGGTTTTAATGAGTTCTGAATGATCAGCTTGCAGAGGGACTGTTTTTGTGAAAGAGGCTTTGGTTTACATTCTGCCTTATGAATGGCGTAGGACATCAACTTTTATTACCAATAAGAGACTTTGAACGTGTTCAGCTCCTATCTTGTCAATGTTGGAGACGACAGGCCCTTCTGTCACGGCTTTGATGCGAGCTCCCTCTACAAAAAGCCGAGGAAGGATCAGCGTCTTTATCACCTACAGACAAAAAGAAGAAGTTAGTGCTTTGGGTTGACCTTCTTTTGCTTAGTGAGACACTTTTCAGATAACTAGCAAATGAACTTGGCAGCATCCAGGATGATTCAAAGACAACTGAACTAGTTCTTTTTATTTATTTTACTGATGAGGACGTTTCACTTTTGACCTTTATAATCTCTCATACTCTTGTACTATTCGTTCATTCAACCTTTATTTATACAGGTTAGTCTCACTGAGCCTCGAGGACTCATTTACAAAAGACCTATTCAAAGTATTATAGATACTCCGTCCTCCAGAGAAAAAGCTCCAGGCGTCACATCTTCAAGTATCAAAAAGAAAATGTCCAGTTGCCTTTGATTCAGTTTCTTAGAATCTGCTCCCAAATGTGATTTAGGAGGAAGAGGAATCTTTTTTTTGACAACACTGTGGGAAAAAAACCCTGCAAGAACTAGAAATGTGTGTTAAACACAAGCAACGCTTTACCACAAAGCACACAGTCTTTTTTTCTTTTTTGACAAAACCCTCAAGTAAACATCAATCTTTTCACAACTTACTTTTTTTTAACCTTGTCCTAAAAGTGCAAACAAAAAAAGTCTGAAGAAAGTTTTCTATTATTTACCAAAGAATTTAAAAAGTGACAAAAGTGCTGCACTCACGTCAGCTCCAAGTTCAGCGAGGCCAGCGATGCAGCCGTAGCGTGTCGTCCACTGGGTTTTATCATCCAACAGACTCTGAAAACATAAATAAATAACATTAATCTGTTTTTGTACTGTAGGTGCAGTAAAAACATGTAAATTTAAAAAAAGAGTTATTACTGCAGATTTATGACATCAGAGACCAGAATTAATAGTCTAAACAAACTTCTCAGAACCAAAAACTAATCATTTCCATAGATTTTCTGTCTCAGCACAAAGAAAATGTTTATTTATGTTTAAAGGAATCACTTCAAAGTTTCTCACAGCCCAAATGAACCCACCTTAGTAAGAGTTTTGGTAATACGTGACTGAATGTTGTTGGTGGTAGT
>JBBPBX010021691.1:0-10784 GCA_038048925.1 Garcialebias charrua | reverse complement strand
AGGGCATGGCCCACATTCCTCAAATGGAGGAGACTCTGGTGGCTCATCTGGCCCCCAGGACGTCGAGCTCAAAGCCCATTCTGCCCAGCAAAGCCTGCCGTGTGTCAAGCTTACAGCTCGAGAAGAGCTACCAAGCACAGGGCCTCGCTGTGCGTGCCATGAACGCCTCTGCAATGATGTAGGCCTACCTGGCCGAAAAACTTTGGGAGCTCCAGCAGACCTCCAACAAAAGAAAGATGACCGAGGTTCTGGACGAGGCCCGAAAGGCGATAGACTTTGTCCTCCGCCTCATGGGAACTGCAGCCATCACTCAGGGAAAAGCCATGGCCGAGACAGTGATCGCTCAGCGTCATTTGTGGTTGACCCTGACAGACCTTCCAGAGGGCCAGCGCGCCCCGTTCCTCCACCATCCCATCCAACCCACAGGCCTGTTCGGCGGGGCATTGGAGCGCATCCAGAGTAGACTGGATCAGCGGAGGAAACAAGAAGAAGCCCTGCACAAGGGGATGCCCAGAAAACACTTTGTGCAACCCAGAGAATCAAGCGGGCACAGGGGCCAACAGCAGCAACACCACTCAGCCACGTGTCGACCAACGCAGAAAACGCCAAACCTCGAAAGGGAGCATTGGCCTAAACCCACCTCAGAGCCTCCACATGCGGGCCAGGCCTGGTCGAAGAAAAGGTTTGTGCCATGCCAGGCAGGACCACCATGGTCTTCCTCAACGAACTGTGACAGAAAGCAGAAGTCAGCCTGAGCCAGGATTGCTTTACCACCATTTAGGCGTTTCCACCCAAGGGGAAAAGAAGAAAGCTGAACTTTCAAGAATACCAGCTGTTGTGCTAAAGAAACCACGATTAACTGGTGTAGAACATGTAAAAACACAAAATGACTCAAATGTTTATGTAACAAAGACAAATTGTTGTTTGAGCACGAAAATAAAGTCTCAGAAAACACAAAATGTTTTGTGTCCCATCTTAGCGTCAGGGGGGAAAACACAACACCTTTTTATGCAAAACGTGTCAATAAGGAGTCAGTGGGACCGGTTCACATACCCGGCTTCCCCCGCTCTAATAAGACAGTCTCTCAGGAGACATAATGAGCTCCTGCAGGGGGTCAGAGACTTGTTTGCCAAGGCAGACAGACTCTCTGACCCCGGCAGTGGGACAGACAAGCCTCTTGAGGAGCAGGCGGGGGGGGGGCAGTTCACGTGCCACCCTCCCCCTCACACACAAGGTCAACCCTGCAGGCTGACAGCACGGGCTGCAGCGTGGGAGGCATGCAACTCAAGTCCCTGGGCCATGTCAATCATAACCAGTGATAGGAATAACGGAGTTATAAATAAACGGCGTTACAAACGGAGTTATTTTTTTCATTAACGGGTAATCTAAATAGTTACTATGTCTATCGTTACAACGCCGTTACCGTTACAAACACTAAAATGGTGTACGTTATTTTGTCTTCTGCGCGCTGTCTCTCGCTGCTTGTTTACTTTTTTTTTCCCTTGGTGAGGGAGGGTGGAGGGGGAAGCAGCAGAGGGGAGGGAGGGTAGGAGCATAGACGTGGGAGCAGAGGGGAGGGAGGGACGAAACAATAAGGATGATGCTGATTGGCTAAGGTAGAGTGTCAGGCAGAGGTCAGCCAATCAGCGGTTTTGTTGATCAGCTCACACACGCTGCAGCAGGGAGCTTCAAATCTGAAAAGTTAACAGAAGTCTGGCAGCAATGGCGAGTCTGGAGGGAAAGTTGGCGTTTTCAAAGTGGAAATACAGAAACTACTTTACTCTCCTTGAGGTAAAAGGCAAGAACGTGCATGTGAAGTGTACATTATGTCCCGGAGCGAAGTGTACGTCCGTCGTAATCTGATCTGACAAGCATCTCACAACTGCTCAGGTAATTCAGCTTTTCAGTACTGTTTTAAAAGTACTTCATATTGTGAAAATGGTTCTTTTGTTTTTAAGAAAATTCTTGAAGAACCAGTTGTGTGAGAGTTTGATTTTATTTTACACTACAAAGCACTTATTTTAACTGTTTACTTTTATTTCTAAGAAAACACTTGAACAGTACAGGGTGTACATAGAGCTGAAAAACACAATTGTTGTATTATTTTGTTAACCTGTATTTTGTAATGAAGAAAAAACTTGAATTATAGTATGTCAAACAGTCATGTTCTGTTGAGGTGCTGTAAGCATTTCTACTTAAAATTCGTAGATATATCTAAACAAACCAACCAAACAAACAATACAGGTAGTCCCCGATTTACGAGCGCTCTGATCTGCGAGGTTCCAGACTTACGAGCTGCGAATTTTTGGAAAAAACGAAAAAAATACTGAGTTTTCATGTGTTTTTTCACCACAGTTAGTTAGCTAAGCATATGGACACACGTTTCCGATCATTTTTATGCACTCATAAGCAGTTTTTGGATGAAAATAGAGTGTTTGTAGTCGCGCTAGCGAAAACCGTTCCAATTTACGAGCGAAATTCCGGATTTACGAGAGAAATGGCGGCCGTTCCAAATTACGAGATTTCCGGTTTACGAGCGCCTCGTTGTAACGGATCTCGCTCGTAAATCGGGGACTACCTGTAGTTACTTTCCCTGGTAACTAATTACTTTTATAGGTGAGTAATTCAGTTACTAACTCAGTTACTTTTTGGGCGAAGTAACTAGTAACTATAATTAATTACTTTTTTGAAGTAACATTCCCAACACTGATCATAACTCACGGATACAAATTGCAATTTTCCAAATGACCACCACCCTTCCTAGGAGTGGTGAGGTCAGCCATAACCCTATCTCGCGCTCACGTTCTGAGGGAGGAAATTTGCTCCATGATGCAAAAAAATGCAATCAGGACAATTCCTGCTCACGATGTAAACAGAGGGTACTTCAGCAAGTACTTCGTCATTCCAAAGAGAGGGGGCGGTCTCCGGCCGATTTTGGATCTGAGAGGTCTGAACAAAAGGATACGGACGTTCTAGTTCACCATGTTGACCTTAAAACAGGTACTCTACTCGGTATGCCCGAGAGACTACTTTTGCAGTGTGGACTTAAAGGATGCCTTTTTCCACATCAGCATCCGGAGTATACACAGGAAATTCCTACGTTTTGCCTTCGAGAACAACACATACGAGTTACAGGCCATGCCTTTTAGCCTAAAAACCACCCCAAGGACATTCACGAAATGCCTGGAGGTAGCCCTGGCACCCAAGAGGAGCCAGGGCGTCAGAGTGTTGAATTATCTCGATGACCTGTTGGTCCTAGGAGACAGCATGGTCCAGGCAAAAGCAGACACAGACATGGTGATGTATCACCTGAAATCACTGGGGTTTGTCATAAACCTGGAGAAGAGCAGTTTGGCTCCATCTCAGATTTCTGTGTTTCTGGGAGTAGAATTGAACTCCATTCGGTACAGGGCATGGCTCTCAGAGGCACGGGTGGCAACCCTTCGGCTCTGCTTAGCATGTTTCCAACTGGGCAAGATGGTGTCTTTCAAACTGTGTCAACGTCTGTTGGGCCTGCTGGCTACAGGAATCATTTGTGTTCCTCTGGCCTTATTACATATGTGGCCTCTGCAGGTCTGGGTCAACAAGCAACTGGACCTCCCCCCCCCCATCAAACAAGGGGGATGAAAGTCAGCTTGGAATGTGTGAAGGCCCTGGAGCCATGGAACAACCTCACATTGTTTAGCAGAGGAGTCACATGGCCGAGTAATGTCCCGAGTCCTGGTGACAACAGATGCGTCAAAAACAGGGTGGGGAGGGGTCTGCAGGGACCAGTACACCCGTGGGGTCTGGACCCAGCAGAAGGCCCGGTTACACATAAATTTCCTGGAGCTGTTAGCAGTGTTTTTGTCACTGAGACATTTTTACAAAAAAAGGCCTGGTCAATCACCGGCACGTTCTGATAAAATCGGACAACAGGTACACTGTCGCTTACATCAACAGGGAGGGACATGTTCCCAACCCCTCCTGATGCTGACGCAGAAGCTGCTCACATGGTGCAGCCCCCAGATCTTGTCACTGAGAGCAACTCACGTGCCAGAGGAGCTAAACCACGGGGCAGACGCCCTATCAAGGGGGGCACCCCTCCCCTTAGAATGGCGCCTGAACCCATGTATTGTGGTCAGATCTGGGCACGATATGGGAGAGCAGACGCAGATCTGTTTGCCTGCAACAACAACACTCACTGCACTCTGTACCACTCCATACGGTATGTGAACCTACCATTGGGGATGGACGCCCTAGCATAGAACTGGCTAGCAGGGAAGCGGTATTACGCGTTTCCCCCCATCCCCTTAATTCAGGCGATGCTGGAGCATGTACGCAGGGGAGCTCTCTCTCTAATATTGATAGCTCCCAGGTGGCCAATGAAAGCATGGTTTGCAGAAGTGATCTCACTCCTGGCAGGAACACCTTGGCAGCTGCCCCCACACAGGGACCTGCTGACCCAGGTACACGTGCAGATCCTGCATCCACGTCCAGAACTATGGCAGCTCTGGGTCTGGCCGCTGAAAGGGACCGGTTATTGGCTTCCGGACTAACCAGTAATGTGGTAAACACAATACAGGGAGCGAGAACACAGTCCACACAGACGCTCTATGCACGTAAGTGGCGTGTTTTGAAGAGCTGGTGTCTGGAAGGGAATATTGCTCCATATTCCTGTGACTTAGGGCAGCTCTTCACCTTTCTACAGGACCTGCTGGAGAAAGAACGCTCCTTTTCAACCATAAAGGTCTTCTTATCAGCTATCTCGGCATGCCACGGAGGCTGGGGAGGTAAATCACCTGGTGCCCAGCCTCTAATGATATGATCCATGAGGGGCGTGCTGAGAAAGAGGCCTCCAAGCAGGACTTTGGCCCCCCAATGGGACCTGCATTTAGTCCTGGACGCTTTGTGCATGCCTCCATTTGATCCTCTTAGCAGCATTAAGATAGACATCTTATAAGACTGCATTGCTCTTAGCTCTCTGTGCTTAGCAAAACGCGTGGGTGACCTCCACTCATTATCTGTGCATCCAATGTGTACCAGATTTGCCCCAGATGGGTCAAAGTTCACCCTGTGGCTAAACCCCGCATATGGGCCAAAAGTCCCGACTCTAAACCACAGAAGTCTGGACTTCGAACTGTCAACTTTTCCTCCTCCCCCTGTTCTAACTGCAGAACAGAGGCGTCTGAATGCGCTCTGCCCTGTTAGGGCCCTGAGCGTCTACATCACATGTGTCAAACTCATGGCCCGCGGGCTAGATGTGGCCTGCCATGTCATTTTATGTGGCCCGCGAGAGCTTAGTTTAAAAGTTTTGAGTGTCTAAAAATAAATACGAGCATGTTTTGACCAAAAACTACATTTCCCACAATGCCTTTCAACTACGGTAGCCCACAATGCCTTTCAACTATGGAAGCCGCAGCAGTGTTTCTACCTTCATGCCAACGAGTGGAATTGAGATATAAATAATGATCCCAAAATGTCCAGAAAGAGAAAAGTTGATGCAGACGGAAGTTTCAAGAAAGATAGGAAGGCGAATACTTGTTTGTGCTTCCAGGAGAAAGACCGGTATGTCTTTTGTGTTACGAGGCGGTGTCGGTTTTGAAACCAAACACGGAGCTAAGTACGCTAAAGCTAGCCTTCAAGAAAAGCAACACATTCTGCCAAGAATTAAAAGGCAAACTGCGGTCGCAGCAGGGTTTGTTCATGAAACCCACAGCCAAAAACGAGTCCGCAGTGAAAGCTAGCTTCATTGTGGCTGAAGAAATCGCTTCCAAGTCGTTTTCAGATGGAGCGCAGATGTCCAACATGATCACGGCTTTCCAGAGTGAATTGGACTTATGGATGTGACAAGTGAAACAGGACAATCTTGTCCACTTTCCTGTTTGTCAGGTTAGCATTTTTTTAAACATCTAAAAAAGCTAAGTCTGGTCCTCTGGACATTCAAAAAAACAAAAAAACAAAACAAAGCAAAAAATTGTAGAAACGTTTCGTCTTTCGTCCGAAAGACTTCCTCAGTCTGAGGTGCTGGGTTCAGCTCAGTCTTATAAATAGCACCCTCTCACAGTGTTACACAACCAGTTGGCTGATGACAGCCTGAAACCAGCTGCTCACATGATCAAGGAGGACCATCAGCCTAACAATGGATCGTTAGCACCCTGATGGTTGTTTGTTCACTACAATGCTGTGATTGCTGGTATCACTCAGCCCTCTGTGAATAGCAAACAACCATCAGGGTGCTAACGATCCATTGTTAGGCTGATGGTCCTCCTTGATCATGTGAGCAGCTGGTTTCAGGCTGTCATCAGCCAACTGGTTGTGTAACACTGTGAGAGGGTGCTATTTATAAGACTGAGCTGAACCCAGCACCTCAGACTGAGGAAGTCTTTCGGACGAAAGACGAAACGTTTCTACAATTTTTTGCTTTGTTTTGTTTTTTTGTTTTTTGAATGTCCAGAGGACCAGACTTAGCTTTTTTAGATTTTTCTACCTGGATTATTGAGCATGCATCAGGGTATTTTTTTAAACAATTAAAATATAATAAAATGTAATTCAACAAAGAAGAAGAACATTTAAACTGTGTGCAAGTTAATGATTGTGCTTGCATTTTGTTTTGTGTTTTTCATTTTCAGAACATGATCAATCGTAGAGAGAGAATCCACTTGTGTGTTCCAGGCAGCATCTCCTCATCAAAGACTGCCGGTAACCAAAAAACTTGAGTAATATAGTTGTGAACTGAGTCAACCTTTATTTTGGTATTTTTAGTTGATTACATATGTTTGTTTATGTTTATGTTTATTAAATTTGTTCATTTTTTTACAAAAGAAATACAATACAAGACAATCCCATTAATGATACGTACACAATGTAAAAAAATGAAAGGTAGCAGAAAGAAGAATAAATCTTATTATATCTGCCCCTTTTTTCAAACAATCAGATTAAACAATAATAATCTTTCACCAGCAGTACAAAATGACTAACTCTTTCTAATTTTCTAATACTAATACATAACTAATAATTGATACAATACACATTATGCTAATTCATATATATTTTTTCAACAAATTCCTTTTGATCATTTTCTTAAATGTAAACATTGACTTGGCATTTTTAACTACATTCTCCAAGCCATTCCATAATCTAATTCCCTGGATTGAGGTAGAACGTCCCTTCAAGCTAGTTCTGAATTGTGGTTTTACAAACATCTCTGTCCCCTTAAGATTATAACAACTTTGTCTTTTAACAAAATTCATTTGGATATTTAAAGGTAAATCGTTATTTTGAGCCCTATACATAATTGATAAAATATTATAATCAACCAAATCATGGAATTTCAATAATTTCAGTTGATAAAATAATGTACTGGATGGATGACAATAATGTTTTCTAGTGATAATTCTTACAGCTCTTTTCTGTAATACAAAAATAGGCTTTGTGATTGTTTTACACGCTTTCCCCCAAACATCAATACAATAGATTAAGTGTGGAACAATGATTGTGTTATACAACAAATACAGAGCTTTATCATTCAATAGGTCTCTGACCTTGTACAGTACTGCAATCGATTTAGCTATTTTTATTCTTACAGAATTTATGTGTTGTTTCCATGTCAGTTTGTCATCAATAATAACACCCAAAAACTTCACCTCACTCACTCTGCAAATCTCAACACCCTCAATTTTGAGTGGAACGTCAACAGTTTTCTTTTTATTACTGAATATCATGTAATTAGTTTTTTCTAGATTTAATGATAATTTATTGATTTTAAACCAAGTTTGTATTTTGGTAAATTCTGTCTTTATCAATTCCAACATTTGTTCTATATCTTCACCTAAACAGAAAAATGTAGTATCATCAGCAAAAAGTATACATTTAAGGAGTCCTGACACATTTACCAAGTCATTCACATATAAAATAAATAGCTTTGGTCCAAGCACAGA
Source organism: Garcialebias charrua (assembly GCA_038048925.1). Taxonomy (NCBI): domain Eukaryota; kingdom Metazoa; phylum Chordata; class Actinopteri; order Cyprinodontiformes; family Rivulidae; genus Garcialebias; species Garcialebias charrua. The sequence continues at coordinate 2,865 of JBBPBX010021691.1, read as the reverse complement.
GCCCTGGGGAACTCCACATGTGATATTACAGAGGTCAGATCTTACATCATTTATTTGTACAAATTGTTTCCTATCTTTTAAGTAGCTAGATACCCACTGTAATGCTGGTCCTCTAATACCATATTTGTTCAGTTTTTCTAGGAGAATGGTGTGATCAATAGTATCGAATGCTTTTTTTAAATCAACAAAAATACTGACACAATATTGTTTTTGATCGACAGCAGTTGTTATTTGTTCCATTAATTCCATGAGAGCCATTGATGTAGAGTTTTTAGCTCTGAACCCATACTGACTGTTGCTTAGAATATTTTGTTTGTCTATAAATTGATCTAGTCTGTTCACAAATAGTTTTTCAAGAATTTTAGAAAACTGTGGTAACAAGGATATAGGTCTGTAATTGTTGAACACACATTTATCACCATTTTTAAAAAGAGGAACTACCTTAGCTACTTTCATATTATCTGGAAATATTCCTGTTGAAAATGATAAGTTACATATATATGTAAACGGCTCAATAACATAGCTCATTATATCCTTTACAAACATCATATCCATGTCCACCCAGTCCTTTGATCTCTTGTCTGTAAGATTTTTTACTACCTTCATTATTTCCTCTTTGTTAGTTCCATTTAGAAAAATACTGTTTGCACAACCTGTAATTGAATGGCTCACATTATTATTTACTTTTGGTATTTTAGCTGCAAGGCTTGATCCAACATTCACAAAATATTGATTAAATCCATTGACAATTTCATTTTCATCATAAACTTCATCTTTTTCTGTTACAAAATATTTTGAAATACTAGTTTTTGCTTTATGATTCTTCATAACACTATTCATTACTCGCCATGTTGCTTTCATATCACCATTACTTTTATCTAATAATTTACTATAATATTCTTTCTTATGTTTCCTTATAATCCCTACTAATTTATTTTTATACTTTTTATATTTTTCTTCAGCGTTCTGACTTCGCAATTTCAAGAAACATGAATACAAATAATTCTTTTTTTTACAAGCATTTCTCAACCCTTTTGTCATCCATGGTTGGTCAACGATATTTCTCTTTGTATAATTTGTTTGTACACAATTTTTTTCATACAGAGTTTCCAAGATATTCATAAACTCATCATATGATCTGTTCACATCGTCAACATACACTTCATTCCAGTCTTGTTTATCTAGATCCTCTTTTAATTTTTCCAAAACTTTTTTTGATGTGTTTATGATCTTTTTCTTTGTTTTAACTGCTTCTGTGATACTTTGATCATTTTTATAGATTGTGAAAACTGGTAAATGATCACTTAAGTCGGTCGTTAAAATACCACCTATCACCTCTCCGTTTGTTATATTTGTGAAAATATTATCAATTATTGTGGCACTATGAGTTGTAATTCTTGTTGGCTTGGATATCAACGGATACATATTTAAACTGTACATTGAATTTATAAATGTACTGATGTTATTTGAATCTGTTTTATTTCCCATATCAATGTTAAAGTCTCCACACAAAAAAACTTTTTTATTAAAACTCTTCTCCAATAGCTCCAAGATTTTATCAGTGAATATTTCTATATTTGATCCTGGTGATCTATATACACAACTTATTATTATGTTTTTATCATTTTTGTTTATTATTTCTATTGTTATCATTTCCATAATATTATCAACTATTATTGACATTTCATTATTTAATTTACATTTTATTTCATTCATTACATATAGAGCGACACCACCACCTCTTTTATTATTTCTGTTCATGTGAAATAATTCATACCCTTCGATGTGAATATTACTTGTGTTATCATCATTGAGCCATGTCTCTGACAGTGCTATTATTGTAAAAGTTCTGTTTAACTGTTTTAAGTAATCTGTTATTTTGGATATATTTGCATTTATACTTCTGCTGTTAAAGTGAATAATAGAGAGAACTCCATTTGTTATATTGATGTCATTAAATTGCTCTTCATTGTAGTATTCGCTATCTTTTATTACTGGAAAAAAGTTAGCATCAATAACATCATTAACATTATATATTTTAGGTTCTGAGTCTTCGTATGTTGTCATGTTTTAATGTATTTGTTCATTTCAGTTGTTTCATTGATTTGTAATTTGTCCTCCCTTGAACTCATCTAGATCCTTCAGTTCTTTTATCATTTTAGGGTTAGCTCCTTCATGTGTTTTGATAAAGATGTTTCCATTTCTTGTCCATGTTGATGCTATTTTGTGTTGGTTTTTTAGCCACCTTGCTTCTTTTGCAATTTTTCCATTTTTTTTTTGTTAGGTGTTCATTTATGTACACTTTTGTTTCCTTTAGTAGCTTTGATTGACTAATTACATAGTTTCTAAACTTCCTGCTAACGAACTCGACGACTACCGACGGTTTGGTATTTGGTGGTTTACTGGGCAGGGTGTAACAGAACGAAATGTCCTCATATTTTATGTCATAGTAATTGTCCCATAAAAAATTTACTACAGTCTCCTCCAGAGTCTCTAGTTCTTCCTGTGGTGCATCCTCAGTTGGGCCAGTGTTAGTGAGAGCTTGTTTATATGTCCGACACTTACTAACATCAAGTCCTGTGATCACCACGTTGTTTTTTTTTTGTGTATTTTTCCATGTCATCTATTTTATTTTCCAGTTCAGCTATTTTATTGTCTTTGCTAATTAACAGATCTTTCAGTTGTCTTATTTCATCAACCAGACCGGCCTGTGAATCAATTTTTGCTGATAATTTTGATAGTTTTTCACTTATAGAGTTTAGTGATTTTTTAAAGTCTTGCATTTCTGTTGAGTTGTTTCCCTCCGACTCTGGTGTCTTTTGTCCACCTTTTTTCGTCATTTTCGTCATTACTTACAGAGTTTGT
>JBBPBX010021690.1:22218-42133 GCA_038048925.1 Garcialebias charrua | reverse complement strand
TTTTGACTGCTCCTCTCTCCCGGCAGTGATAAAGATTCACTGTCCTGTCCTGTGTGAAGCACATCCAGCCGCCCACTGACATGCTTCGTCTCGCTCTGTCTTCTCCACAGACCATGGACTACTCAGGGGTCCCATCTGTGACATTGATAGTTGGCTGTGGTTTGTCTTGCCTCGCCTTGATCACACTGACAGTGATCTACACTGTGCTATGGAGGTAAACACAACACGCTAAAGGCATTGACCATATGATAGAACATCCTTGGTGCTACGATGCTATTGCTATTGTAAGATATTTAGTCATAGATTACAAGTCAGTTTGACATATCATTCAACTCTGACACTTATTAGACACCTTGATTTGCAGAAGTGACACAGTAATGCTTCACATTAAAGAATAACCCAGCGTACAACATATGTGATTATAAAACATATTGTAAAGATACAACACTGCTCATGAATAACATAGGTGATTGCTTTGATTACATTAGAGTAAAATTAAAGAAGCCAATAGTCTCTTTGTAAATGAATATGTTGTTTAACTTCAAACTAAAAAAAGACTAAATGTCTGTTTACTGAGAGGTCAGTAAAGGTCATCACTGGAACAGTTCAAAAAAGACGTATCATAGCGGACCCTGTCATGTCCACTACACTATTGAAACGTTTATTCCCGAACAAATGCACTCACCCAATCGCTTTTATTCCCTTTAGATACATTCGCTCTGAAAGGTCCATCATCCTGCTGAACTTCTGCTTGTCTATAATCTGCTCCAACATATTGATCCTCGTTGGACAAACACAGACCCACAATGTGGTAAGTGTTGCTTCAGAATGTGCTAACAGCCCACATTTGTTGGATTTACCATTACAAAGAACATTGAAACAGTCTGGGACAGTTGTTTTAACATATTTGCCATTGGGAGCGTTTCTTTGGGATCAAGTTGGTTTTCCAACTTGTTCTAGCGATATTGCACAACTGACTTCTCTACATGACTTTTGGAGTGAAGATAAAAGCTCCTTGCCTTTCTTATCAGCTTGGGAAATGTCAAACTCACTCATTTTTAAAAGGCCATAGTTACTTTTGCAGCTTTTCTTCAAAAAGGGAGAAAAGGCTGAGATAAAACCATGTGATCATTGCACTTTTTACTTGTGTTTTTGGTGGGAAAATTTAGATGTTTTTATGCATGTTTCTTTGTGCAGATGGATTATTGCTTTGTAATTAAGATTGGGCAAGACCATTGGTATTTACTCCCATTGCCTTGCAGGAAGATAATGACTCGGATGCATTAGCACTGAAAGACCGATTATATTAGGCACATTAAAAATAAGACCATAAAAATAAAGCATCAACACACTGAAGGGGGAAAAAAAAACTGTTTTATTGCTTGAGAGTAGTAAGCAAAGTTAGAATAATCTGGCTAATATAAATGTCAGACATAAAGCGAACAACAATAAATGGTGCTTGGTCAAGCTCTTTGAAATCAGCAGCTGTATCTGGCCTAGATGCTGGTGAAGATTCTCAGTCGTCCAGGACATGATGAAATCAAAAAAGGCGTTCAATACAGGATCAACTGGACTTTATTTGTTGCAGAAAACGTTTCGACTTCTGTCCAGAAGTCTTTTTCAATTCTGAATGGAAGCTGTGAGAACGAGAAGTTTTATACAGGCTTACAAGTCACGCACCAACATATGAAATTGGAAACTGAAATAACACCACAAATTAACTAACATGCCCATTCTATTTAAATTGACAAAACGACACATCCCAGCTTAACAAAGGGGGTTTGTAACACATACATGTAAATTGAAAGATCACACCTTAACAGTAGGAGGTTCCCTTGAGGTCTCTGTTAGAAGACACAAAACTGTATGTAAATTGACAAACAACACCTCCCAAACAACAACAGAGGCTACTCAGAGAACTTTGTTAGTCTAATTTACAGACAAGGCATCCCTGCTCCCATCCGGTGTAAAACGTTTCGGAATCAAATCCAAAACTGAGTTATAGGTCTTAGACAGTTGAAATCTCAGACCTCCTCCTCTGTTAAGAGAAGGTTTTTCTCTCTTAACATACACAGCTTCCTTTCATTTTCCAATTTCATATGTTGGTGCGTGACTTGTAAGCCTGTATAAAACTTCTCGTTCTCACAGCTTCCATTCAGAATTGAAAAAGACTTCTGGTCAGAAGTCGAAACGTTTTCTGCAACAAATAAAGTCCAGTTGATCCTGTATTGAACGCCTTTTTGATCTGGCCTAGATTTCATTTTACGGCTATTGTGTGTTACTGGCATGGCCTCGAACCATCCCAGGGAGATGTGGGGCACATTTCTACTCAAATGTTGATGATTGTAGCCACTTCAAGAGAAAACTGCTGCATTGTGAGTTAAACATGACTTTATCCAGTAAAAAGTCATCCCTTCCTGCCACCGGTGTAACCAACCAAACAAGTGGCTAATGTAAACTATTGTTTGGCAAAAGCCAGCTTGGAACTACAAACTGCTCACACAGATGTCCTTCTCAGTCATTTGGCAGCTCCACAGAAAGACACATTGTTCAGTTTGCAACATTTTATTGTGTAACTGTTTACCCAGTTTGTCTGCACTGCTTACACAAGACCCACCATCTCACATTTGCTTCTAATTAATTCGTTTTCTCCAACTCTCTTTATTCCACCGTGCAAGCTTTTCAACTTTTGGACACAAATGACACTTTCTTTAAAACGTAAACTGTGCAGTGTGTCTTACTGGTGGACTACATTGTGTAAGATCGCTGTAATGGTCTATTTATCGATGGAGCCTTTGGGAAGGCCACTATTTGGACATCCAGAACAACACAAGAACAATAAATTACAGCTGCTTGTGCTGTATTTTGTTTAATTACAGTATATTGTATCAAAGGTGCATTGCTTTCATCATCTCCTTTCGGCTTTCCCCTCTTCAAGGGTCACCACACTGAATCATCCTCCTCCATGTCACTCTGTCCTCTGCATCCTCTGTCCTCACTCCAACTACCCCCATGTCCTCTCTAACTGCATCCATACATCTCCTCTTTGTCTTTTTCCTGGCAGCTGCATTTCTAACATCCTTCTACCAATATACCCACTGTCCCTCCTCTTGACATGTCCAAACCATCTCAGTTTGACCTCCCTAACTTTATCTCCCAGTTGTTCAACATGTGCTGTACCTCTGATGATCTCATTCCTGATCTTATCCATCCTTGTCTCTCCTAAGGAGAACCTCAGCATCTTCATTTCTGCCACTTCCAGTTCTTTCTCCTGTCTTTCTGTCCATGCCACTGTCTCCAGACCATACAACATAGCTGATTCCGCTACTGTTTTGCAAAGAAGTATTTCATTAGATCTCCAAAAAAAATAGACTTTAAATGAGTTTACCAACGCAGACTTTTTAAGTTAGAGCCAGAAGTCTTATAAGCAGATGTATGAGTTCATTACCTACATCAAGTGTGCACTGTCTGTAACAGATAGAAAATATTTATGATAAATACAACTTGCTTCTAATTCTTTTTAAATAGATTCATCTGACCATTCCTTTGCATTAGGGGCTAATATTCGTCATTTTAATGCCAGCCACTCAAAAGTATCAGCTGCTGGATCTACTCGAGTTATTCTGTTTGCTTGCCGGCCCTTACACATCTGACACACATTTGTAGCTGATTGAATGAATGTGCAGAGCCTTACGGGCAGTTTTATTTAAGCTGAGCTGATTTGAATCATCGTCAGATGAAATCAGGCGCATTCATCCTTTATGATCCATCCATCCATCCATTCATCGTCCGCTTCTTCCTTTTTGGGTCACTGGTGCCCATATGCAGCAGTCACTGTGCAGAAGCAGGGGACACCCTGGACAGGTGGCAAGTCCATCACAGATTCTTTGTGTTGATAAAAAATAAAAAAATAAAAACAAGACTTTAAATGTAACACTTGCTCTAATCTGCCTGTAAACTGTGCACAGCAATGACAAGCTTTTCAGAGAACTCACTGACCTACTGAAGACGTCATTTCAGCTTCTGTTTAGACTGACTCTAAAAGGACACGATGGGCACCAAATTAATGCAAAACAGACACAGTTAGTTAAAATGGACCCATTATATTTAAAATTCCTTATCAAAAATCATTGAGCTGCAGCGAAAATCACCTGAACCAAAATGTTTTCCGCACGCTGTTACTTGTTTTATCATCCTTCCATTTTTTTCTGCTTTGTCTATGGCTTTTATGTTTCAGTTTATAGCTTTTTAAATTTTTGTTGTTCATTCAACCTTTATGTATACAGGTTAGACTCATTGAGCCTCAGGGACTCATTTAAACAAGAGAGACCTGTTGCGAGTGGTAATTTGCAAATTACAAATGCTGTACATCATATCTGCTCATCCTCACAATGAACACAAAAGTAGCGCCTAATAATAGCGAAGGCTGAGCTATAAGAATTAAAACACTTTGAGGCACAAACCCAAATGTGCTGGTGAAGATTCTCAGTCATAAAATTGAAAAAACTTTAAATGCAGAAACAACTGGAATTTATTTGTAACAGAAGACGTTTGGCTCTTTATCCGAGGAGCTTTCTCAATTCAAAGAGCAGAGAGTGGGGTTCAGGTTTTAAAGGTTGATATAAGATGCACACATACCTATGTAGATTGACAAATCACACCTCACACCTTAACAGTAGGGGTTTCTTAAGGTCTTTGTTAGTCTAATTCACAGGCCTTGTACACACGTAGCCAGATGTCAGGAAAACCGAACAGTTTATCATGCGGTGTGGCCTTTCACCCACATGTGAACTCCGGTTGATGTAACTATAAACTAATAATAACAAAAACTCTGACCAAAGTGGAAATTTGAGAATTCCCCTCTTTCGGGTTTGCGTGTGGACTTTCGGAACCGGAGATTTGCGCATTATGGCTGCGACAGATGGTGCGACGTGGCGCTGACGTCACATGTGTAAAAAAAAAAAGTGCTAAAATGTCAACATACTTGCTCTGACATGATTCCCAGTCGACATTTTCCTGCGTTTTATTAACTTTGTACTCCAACACGGTATTTAATAGTAGTTCAACCTCGCGGTCTGTCCACACAAACAAACCTCCAGGCGCCATGATTCAATACTAACAGGAAGTTGTGGTTGCTTTGAAGGGTTGTGATTGGCTGATATACGTTTCACCTTTGCACTACACTGCCTCCTATGGGTTGGGCATATTCTTTACAACGCTCTGTGGTGAAAATCACCGGGTTCATGTAGACGATCATTTTCTCTATCCGAACATGGATGTATGGTAGGGTTGGGCATTGTTTGAATTTGATTGATTCTGGTTCCGATTCTGATTCTTTGTTTCGATTCCAGTTCCTTTCAATTCCCGATTCCGATTCTTTTTGTAGGCGGGGTAAAAAAATAAAATTATTGCAAGTGCTGCACTGAGCTGACTGGTCATTTTATTAAAGTTAAGCAATGCTTTCAACAGCAGTTGCTCACTTTCCATGCTTAGAAACACTTCCGATGGATTCTTCTTTGTTGGTTTTTGGGCGAACGGCTACTTCCAATCGGTGGTAGGCGTCAAAAATAGGAATCGAAAATACATATTTTGAACGATTCCGGGAAAACTGGACAGTTAGTCCCAGTTCCGAACGATTCTTGATTCTCGATGCCCAGCCCTAATGTACGGCAATATTTTTTTGCGCAGATATTCGTTTTTTTCAAACACCAGGCTACGTGTGTACAAGGCCTTAAAGGCTGAGATAAGATACACACATACCTATGTAGATTGACAAATCACCTCACACCTTAATAGTAGGGGTTTCTTAAGGTCTTTGTTAGTCTAATTCACAGATGAGGCTCCTCTGTTCCCATCAAGTGTGAAAATGGTCCGGGAATCAGTCCTAAAGCTGCATTAAACGTTTTTGAAAGTTGGAATCTGAGACCTCCTCCTCTGTTAAGAGAAGGTTTTTCTCTCTTAACATAAACTGCTTCCTTCACACCCCTCTCAAACCATCTGTGTTCTCGGTCCAAAATGTGCACATTCTGGTCCTCAAATAACTGTAAACATTTCTTAGCTATTGGATTAACCCTGTTGTCACATCATGGTTGAATTTGACTGCATTGTGCACATCGAGAGTCAAATGTATCAAAGTATTTAATTGGTGCCCTCAGAAGTGAAGTGCTGAGGCTCACCTTCAAGAACAATAAAATATTGTATGCATTCAAGCACACAGGTGTAGGACAATCTGATCTGCACCCGTCTGCTTAATGCTCTTTTGTAAAAAATATTTGAGATATATTTCACGTGTTTGATCAGATATACAGCAGAGCCCAGTGTTTGAGTTGTAGGCCAGGGAGAGGCGCAAACACTGTCCCTGTGTGGGTTTTAATTGCCACGCTGCCTGACACTGCCTCGCTTGTTTTTCCTCCATCTCCTGTAAGAAGTGCACATAATTGGTTCCAGTGTTTGTGAATTCAGAGTTGCTCGTCATCTATTAGAAATCATGCTTTTTGGCCACTCTCAGAAGAGTCCTCCGAGAGCAGAAAGTTAGTGGGTCACCGTTTGCGTCTCTGTGCTTTTGCTTTGCCTCCATTTTTTTTATTTTTTTTAGCTTTTGTTGAAGAAAACCAAACAGGAAAAGGCAGGTTTTGTTGGTAGTCCAGCAAAAGGCAGATGCTCCTTGAAAATGTTATAATGAGCAGAAATACATAAAATGAGGTTAAAAATATCAAAGTCCAGTGAGAATAAAGCAAGACCAGCTGGATAGAGAGGTGTAAGCTCATCAAAAACTATTACCTTTTATTTAGAGAAAGCAATAAAGTAAGCAATGTAAGCAATACAATTTAAGACTGTAAGGAATTTAAACATTATCAATGACCCATTATTATCAAAAATAAAATGCTGTCTAAGACTCTAAATTATAAACAGGTATTTGAACATTTGAGAAAAAAAAAACTTTATTTAGTACCAATTAAAAGTTTTAGACAAGCTCGGGAACCTCACATTGAAAAATAATAAGAAGAAACAGGTGTAATTAAGAATTGCAGGATTTATTTATCCATGATAATATTTACCGTTAACACAAAGTCTCTTAATATTGAAGTTTGCTTTGTGGCTTCCCTCCAGCTGAAGGTTATCTTTGTAATTACATTCATACTAGATTGAATGTTTGATACACGACAGATCATTTCATGTTAATTAGTAGCAACTTCATAACAGCAACATTACTCAGGTTGCTGTATGTTTGGAATAATAGGTGCATATTACTGTATACTGTATGGAAGGTTGAGCAGTGTAAAAAGAAAAAGTTAAAGCAAATTTTATTACTATAATGGCAACATTAAAACTGATTTTTTTTTATATTTCATGCTTTTATCGTGTTTTCAACAATCTTTTCTCTCCTCTACTACCATTTTATTGTTGTTTTATTTTCTGCCATCCAACCAGACAACCATTCTTTAAAACATTAAGTCACTTGTTGCTTAATTCAAATGGCAGGTGCTTCAGTCAAAACACCACCTAGCCTGTCGTAGTATCATGGAAAACAAATGCATTGGTAAATTAAATGTATTCTTCAGAATTGTCCTGTAGAGTTAGTGTATTTAGGCACCTTTGTAAGATTTTATAGCAACAAGCAGGTCAATGTGTTAAAACAACGTACTTTTTTGTCGCATTAGAATAGTACTAATTATAGTGTGGGTAAATATTCTAACCAATGATTAATGACCAATAATTAAAAAGGCCTGCAGATTTAAGATAAGAAGAATTAATTAACAAGTTAATTTTATTTTAATCCTTGTTAACAGGATGTGTTTCAGCCTCACTATCAACAAACATGAAATCCTTGCTCGTGTTCATGTAATATATCTCTGCTATTGGTTCAAGACAATTAGCTTCGAGTTCTTAATATTTCACAGTGTAAAGACTAAAAGGTCTGAGCTGAACCTTTAGAGCTTACCCAGAGCACTGGAAGAAATACCTCACATTAGCTGGCCTCATCTTAAATTGCTATTACTGACCTGACCTCAGGTGCACCCCATCACCACCTACCCTCACCTCCACGTCCATCAGATCTGCAATGTTTTAATGCAGTCCCATCCTCACTTCTTCTGTTTCCATGGAGACGGACATGGAGCGCTCAGCATCTCCCAGTATTTGCCTTTCTAAAGGGCAATGTGAACTCAAGGCTTCAACCTCGTTTTTGTCTGACTATATGTGCCCCAGTCTGCGCCATAATGACATCGTCATGGCGTATGTTTCTCTGCTTCCACATGCAGGGATTTATTTTTGGGGCGCCTAATGAGGCTGGGTGGTATAGGCATCCAATCGAAGCGTGAAACAAAACGGTTGCATATGACCTGTTTCCAAGAAACAAGGCAGGCTCTATTTTCAGCACCTTGGACAGCACACAAGCAGCGACAACATTAGATTTAGTTTTTGGGTTGCATTTCTGCAGGCAGAAAAGCTACCAGACCTGTGTGCTTTGTTTTGTTTTGTGTACATTTTTTTTGTCTCCTTCACCTAAACATTAGCTGGTAAAAGGTATGTTTTTTACATATGTTGCCATTAAGCCTGACTGATCTTCTCATTAATGTTGTTCAGTCAAAAAATAATAATTCATGTTTCATAAACCTGCATCAAGGCAGATTATAGCAGTATGCAAAACTTTGGATTTCTGAAATGTTAGCTTTGTTTTAATCTTTAGCAGCAGCATCTCTGATGAGTCAAAGCAAATATCAAATAAGAATTTCATTGTTTCTGTTCAGCATTTACCTGTTATAAAATATTGCATATTGTTAAAGCCTAGCATGAGGTGCAACATTTTATTGCTGAGGGAAATACAAACATTAGGCTGAGAAGGAATGGTGTTAAAATAGTTTTGGCTAAACCTTGTAAATGGCATTAGGCATGATGTCTTGCACTGTTTTGAGATATTGTACGTTGCTTTGAGAATGTTTTGGGAATGACTGTCAGATGCCATCATACCAACTTTAGCTCAATATCCATAAAGTTGACTGAGTTATAGACCTTTTTTGTGTTGGCTAATGCTGATTAGCTGTGGCCGTCATCTTAAATTGGGGGTATATCCAAAATATATCCAGTATTCCAACAGATATGCATACAATGATTGCTTTCTGAGAGTTTTATTAAAATTCATCCAGTGTTTATGAGATATTTTGCTAACAGATGGACACAGTTGACTGTAACGGTTGTTGACATATTTTAAAGTGAAAAGCTGAATGTCTGTTGCCTAGTAGAAGTGTTGGGGATGATGCTCTGCCACAATCACTCCAAACTTTAGATCAAAATTAGCATATTTAGCTAAGTTGGAGACATTTTGTGCTGGTTAATATTTTGTTATGATGGAAATCTTGAATTGTGGTGCCTCTAGAAAATATTGATTTGCAGATGATGATCTGTTCTGAGTTTTTTCATTAAAATCAGTCCCCTGCTTCATAAGATATTTTGGTAATGCTACAGCCAAATGTATGACAGAGTATTAGGGCCATGTTAAGAAAAAAAAAAACGACATTATGAGGAAAAAGCTATAAAATTATGAAAATAAACTTGTAACACGTCCTGGGTCTGCTTGGCTCTGCTGTGGACGGCCTCCAATGGGACTCACTGTGTTTATGAAGTAGTCTACAATAACTTTTGGGTCACTGTTTGTGAAATATGCCTCCATCCACATTATGTCATGACTGAATCCATCAATGCAGCCATTAATTGCCACACGGCTTCAGTTTATCATAAGGATCCATATGCAACAGTGCAGCGGGCCCCCTGCTATTGTACTGCCCGCATCAAAATAATAATTTTACTGCATTTGTAAGGCAGTTTTTTCATGTCGGAGTTCTGATAATATTACAAGTTTATTCTGGTAATATTATGACTTTATTTTCATACTGTTTCTACTTTATTCTTGTAATACTATGACTTTATTCTCATATTATTTTGACTTTATTCTCGTAAGATTACGACCTTATTGTCATACGACTTTAATCTCGTAAAACTATGACTTTATTCCCGTTAATTTTTAAAAAATCCTTAGCGTGGCCCTAAAGCTCCGTCGTACAAATTAACACAGAAACACACAAAAACAGTATTACCTCTCACCTTCAGCAGTGGGTGTTAAATATATGATTTTCCCAGTATATGTTTTGTCCCTTTTTCTTGAGTAATTATAATGGTTTTACTGTTCTACTATACACAATCAATAAAATTGTTATTCACCGTACAAATCCATTCTAATTTGCTATCTTTACTTTTAATATTTAGTTGCATGTATGTCTTAGTTCCCAATGACATACATATTTCCCAAAAAGTCAATTCACAGATTTGTTTTGGACCAATAGTCAAAGTAAAATCCATTGACGTGACTTTTGAGAATCTAATAGCATTGGAGTTATGGCTAAAACAATATGGTAACATAATGTTATTAAATAGGATTGTGACACTTTGCAAATTAGACATTTCTCTATTTGATTCGAGCAGAAGGTCTGACAGCATCGTAAATGAGTAAGTAAAAGGGTTTCTAACCGCATCAACATGTATGTAAATAACACCCTGTGTGGATGAGTTTTCCCCAGGAACAAACTAAAGCAGGGTTGTTGTGAACCCTGTGATGAGCAGGAGAATAATGCATTTAGTGTGACTTTCACAAAGGAAATGCAACGTGTAAGGGAGATCTCACAGTATTGTGTGGACAGTCTGGCATGTGTTGCTGCACTCCAGCCCTTCCCTCTCTGTACAGTATTACTGCACAGTATTACTCAGATTACAACAGCTTTGCTTTGCAAACTGTCTAAAAAGAAGGGGGAAAAGCCCATTCTTTTTCATAAGTCATTGTGCAGCAACAAGAATCCTAAGAATACTTTTTTCTTTCTAATCCTTTTCTAAACAATCCCATTTGGTGACGCCTCTCAGTCGAAGAAAGAGAGACAAGTTAATGAAGCTGAAAAGTCATCAAGCCTGGATATAATCTGTCGCCTCGGACACATGCATTCCTTTTAGACGGGTTTGTATCCATCCACCCCCCCACTTCCCCTCCTGTTTGTGTAAAACACTTGACCTTGGCTCGCATGCCTCCAGGTGGGATCCCCAGCATACTAATGAGGTTTAGTGGAGAGGAACGCTACGCCATGGCTTTTCTGTGTCAGCCAGTCTGGCTGTGATCTGATCTGAAACACCGTCACCACCTCTGGTGCTGCAGCTCCGGCTGGGGCTTTTGTTTTAGTCGCTCCGCGGGATGGTCCTTCTGTGACCTGTCAAGAGGGATAAATACTGTTGGTGGCGCAAGAAAAGTTCCAGGAAATTAAAAAAACAAAAAGATTTCAATATAATTGATGTGCACCAGCAGGGAGTTTCTTGTTCTTTTTAGTATAAATATTTTGGAATTTGAGGAAGTTTGCATTTCCCTTATGCCAGTGGTTCTCAATGGGGTCCCCAGACCCCCAGAGGTCTGCAAGCCAGTGGTTAGGGGATCCGCAATTTTTTAAATATTTTTTTTTTACAAGCACATGGATGTTTAACAACCCACTAAAATACATCAAAATGCAGGAAATTGCATTCTACTTTATTCAAAAATGTCTGGGGGAGGACCCCCCACCCACACACACACACCCTCATCTGCTATTTGCTTTCCAGCATCAATCAGTTTACAGATTAAGCCCTGTTACTTGGTATGACCACTGCTGTTATGATTCTGTTCAGTTTTATGGAATAATTTGAAGAATTAACAATACATAAATGTTAAGTAAAGTTTTAAAAGTGACTTTTTTCTCAAAACTGTAATTTTTGGAAGTTGAATTTAAAATGTTGTTAATTAAGTGTCTTGAATGAAAAATACCCCATGTTTTAAAGTTTGAAAATCGTATTTACACTATTAAATAACAAGTCTTTGATATTTGTTACACAAATATTTCCATTCATTAAAGAGACAACTTGAATAAATTATTTAATAAACATTCATTCAACCTTTATTTAAACAGATAAGTCACAATGAGCCTCGAAGACTCATTTACAAGTGAGATCTGTTGGACAGACAATAAAAAGTGGGGGAAAATGACACATAGGGTTTGGAGACAAAAAAAAATCCTAACACATTTTTGACCTCTGAAGGTCAAAAATGTGGTTATGAAAAAAAAACTTGCACACAAGCACATAATGACGCCGACATTACGCAGAGAGCGGGGGAGGGGGACTCGAAGGCAGTTGCATGCCAGCCCATACTGCAGAGTTCAGATAGAGTCACTCAGTTCATGGAGATCTGTGCACACTCATGGGGGTGTTGAGTCAAATCCCGAGTCCTGAAATGATGACAGAATGTTTATTCATTTGGGCTCCTCTGAACATGAGGGTTATGAGGGGGGTCCCTGAAACCTTTTCTCCCCTGTAAGAGTTCCCTGTACCCAAAACGTTTGAGAACCCATCATGCAAGACTGCAGAGCTTTAATTTTGTTTTAAAACTCAATCTCAGGATTAGAGTAAAGCTGAATTCAAACTGTGACAACCTCTTATTCTGTGCCTTTTCCTATTCTTTCGTCAACAGGGTGTGTGCGTCATGACAACAGCCTTCCTGCACTTCTTCTTCCTCGCATCGTTCTGCTGGGTCCTCACAGAGGCCTGGCAGTCCTACATGGCCGTGACCGGAAAGGTTCGGACCAGGCTCATTCGCAAGCGCTTTCTGTGCCTGGGATGGGGTAAGGATGCTGCGCGTTTCTCAAAAAGAACGCACTCCGTTATCACCACTGGAGCTTCCAGCTGCCATTTTCTCACGCTATCTGTTGGCGAGGTGTCTGTCTAGAAGAGTGTACGTCTTTTCCTTTGACTGTTTCCATCGTCTCTGTGGTGGGGCTGGATCTCCATTCTGTCGGGGCGCTTTGTTGAGGTGCTTTTGTGCTCCAGTCAAGCTGGATAAATACAGCGGCCTTGAGGAGGGTTGGGGGCTGGGGCAGACACGTGCAGCTCTCTTGTAGCAGGTTGCAATGACCTTATGTCTGATGGAGAAGATGAGAGCTTGGCATTTACAGTACACTGCAGCAGAATACAGTTTATCTAAAACCCTCACTCGTGGAGCTTAGACGTATGGAAAATCACACTTCTAATATTCACACTGGAGCTGCACACAGAACGGCTGCATCTGTGAAACAGCAAAATCTTGTAAGTCATGTAAAATACAATGTTATCTAAACTACGGCAGATTAAAATCGTGAAATCATTGTTGGCATGAATTCAGCAGCACGACAAATTATATCTGCATCAAAATGTAAAGATTTCTCTCCATTTGATAAATGTCAGTTCTAATCTCCCTCCAAGCAGCTCTTCTTTTCAAGCAACTAGAAATCTCATATTTAAAAAAAATAAAAAAAATAAAATCAATTTGATTATGAAAGAGCCCACTCTTATTCTTCTTGTTACCTAGCAACAAACGAGGCTCTCTTAGTCATTGCAGTGCCACTGCTTGCTGCAAAAGACGGACAAAGACTGTTCTGCTATCGCAAAGATTTCGTTTTAGTAACAAGCGTTTTCAGACGCGATGATAAACAAATGACAGTGGATGGGCATTAAAGCACAAAACATCAATGCTCTTTCACATGTGCTGCCTTGAAAGCCAGATTTTCTAATCCCCGTATGAAAATGGATCAGAACTGATCTGTAAAGCAACATGCAGCTCATGGTAGGTTTTGTTGGTCTTAATTCAGCCTGTTTTAGGCGCAGTGTTTCTACGTGTGCGCTCTTGATTTATGGCGTGCTTGCAAACACTCAGCACACTCTACCTCCTCAGCACTGCAGAGGCGCAGGATGGCCACAGGGTCTTTTGGCTTGTGCCTCCAGGAAACTGATTACATCAATAGCACCTGCCTGCACCGCTCGGAGAGGAAACGCTTTAATATTCCGAGCACACAATAGTAAAGACTGAATCAATTGCACTGATCTGTAATGAGGAGCCACACAGACAAAAAAAAAAAAAAAACCTTCTTATTACAGAGGTGAAGGGCGGTGAAATTCCTCTCAGTACAGTGATGAAATTTCACCATTTTGCTTCCTGTATCGATGCGTTGCTGCCATTTTATCAAAGCGTGCAGCGTGTTCTCCCCCACCTTCAAATGGAATTTTACGCAGCGCATTACTGAAATGGTGAAAGGTGTGTAGTTGATCATAACCTCCTGGAGGTCCACATTATCTTATACCAGTCTTTAATAAAATCAGTGTAGCTGCACTTTGTTTAATGAGCAGAAAGCACATCGACTAGCATTTTCTGCATTGAAGTAAATGTTCCAACAAAGTTCAGTCAAGTCATCAGGACTTTTTTTTTCTTTTTTTATCCAAAGGACTTCATCAGTCCAAGGAGACACAACAAACACAGTCTCACAAGCAGCACGCTACTCACATAGTGGACCAACCACTTTGCTGGTGATAAGATGGTTACTGGGGCCCGCCCTCTCCCCTGTCGATTCCGCTGAGGCAGCCATAGCCAAAGTGGTTCAAAACATCAAAGTTCATGCTCAACAATCCAGGTAGAAAATACAACAAAGTTCAGTCAGATCCTCTGAACGGTTTCTTTTTTGTTGCTGCAGTTGAGATGTTTCGTCCTTCATCCAAAGGACAATCCCCCCCAAAAAAGAAACTGTCCAGATGACCAGACTGAACTTTGTTGGATTTGTTACCTGGATTACTGAGCATGAACTTAGATGTTTTGAACCAGTTTAGCCATGGCTGCCTCAGAGGAGTTGACAGGGGAGAGGGATGACCCCAGAAACCATCTTATCACCAGCAAACTGGTTGGCTCACTATGGGATTGTGCTGCTTGTGGGACTGAGTTTGTTGTGGCTCCTCGGACAGATGAAGTCATTTGGATGAAGGATGAAATGTCTCAACAATAAAAAGAAACTGTCCAGATGACCTGACTGAACTTTGTTGGACCAGACTTTTTTTTTTTTTCCTACCTGGATTATTGAGCATGAACTTTACTCTGCTCTGTAAATCAAAAAAAGGTGTTCAATACCGAAACAACTGGACTTTATTTGTAACAGAAGACATTTTGCTTCCCATCCGGGGAGCTTTATCAATACATAGTTCCCAGACACGCCCCCATACCGGCTTCCGCACCACATCTGAAGGCAGAGAAGGCAAAATTGTGAACTAGCAGAGCAAATTATACGGACAAAAACACGAGCTACCACAGCTTCACCAAGGAACAAGAGCAAAATGGCAGTGGTCGAGTTAAATGAGTTTGAGAAAGAAATCATGGCAGACGAATCAGACAACTTGTCACAAAGTAGTTACTCCGATATCATTAATTATTTAATTACTACAAAGAGCGCACACCGGCTTCACAGCGCAGAGCTTCACAGCTTTAAATCCAAAAAAGATGTGTAAACTGTCTCAATCAGATCTAACCAGCTAAAAAAAGGTTTAACTAAAATAACACACAGCCAGCACAAACAGTCCAGGCTGAACACAGACCAGAACCAGCACTTTGAGTGTTACCGTGTTGGAAGTTAGCATGTTGTTAGCATCTGGAGCGGATGGTCCGTCTAGCTCAGGTCGGACGGCGTGGATCCGTCGCGGCCGCGGGGGCACGTCCCATGGGACCGACGCGTCGCCCGCACGACTTGGCTCCCGTCCTCCTTCTCCCACTGGGACGGTCTCCCCGCCGGTCCCGGTGGACCGTGAGGAGGCCGCGTTAGCGAGATGCTAAGCTAGCCACAGCATGCTGTCGCTAAATAAAAAATAAATAAAAAACACAGCTCTAACACACAGACAGTTGTACTCTAACATTGTTTCACAAAATGATTTATGTAGAATATTTTGTTTACCGGCCAAAAGCACGATGTCTTCTGAGCAGATCCAAGCAGAGATGGGGCGGTTGTGAGTTTCTCCGATGAAATAAATCCTTCACGTTTACTTTTTTTTTGATTAAGTGAAACCTGCGCGTTGCCCAAACGTCTACCCGACTGGAACACCCACTGACACAACACGAAGTAACCATTGCAATTAATTAGAAATTAACAAAAAAAAACAACGTGAAAAATGGACATCCAGTAGAACGCGCTCCAACTGCTGCTTTAGCCTACCTGTGGGAGGGTCAAACAGGACAACCCACAGATGTGACGTCACATGGGAACTATGTATTCAATGAGGAGACTGTGAGAGAGAGAGAAGTTATAAACAGGCTGAGCCACTGACACGCACCAACCTATGTAAATTGGAAGCTAACACACACACATACTTGGGATAACACGTAACAGTGACCCATTCAAAGTTCAGTGTGTGTGTGTGTGTGTACCTACAGTAGGATGTGTGTGTGTTTTCTGTAAGCTCTGCTTTCACACACTGAACTTTGAATGGGTCACAGGTACGTGTTATCCCAAGTACAGGTAGTCCCCGACTTACGAGCACATTGACATACGAGGTTCCGGACTTACGAGCTGACTAACGAACAGTAAAGTTGTACAGAACATACAGAAAATACAGCACTGGTATGTATGAAAGTGTGTTAGCTAACAGTTTGTAAACAAGTTTCTGAGCATGTTTATGAACTAGTATGTACGTTTGTGTTGAAAAACGAGTGTTCATAGTAGCGCTAGCATTAATTTTCCGACTTACGACCGAAAATCCGGACTTACGAGCGACACGTGTTTTGTGTTCCGACATACAAGCACGAGCACCTCGCAGGAACAGAACTCGCTCGTAAGTTGGGGACTACGTGTATGTGTGTGTGTGAGCTTCCAATTTACATAGGTTGGTGCGTGTCAGTGGCTCAGCCTGTTTATAACTTCTCTCTCTCTCACAGTCTGCTCATTGAATTGATAAAGCTCCTCGAATGAAGAGCAAAACGTTTTCTGTTACAAATAAAGTCCAGTTGTTTCTGTATTGAACGCCTTTTTTGACTTTTATCATGTCCTGGACGACTGAGAATCTTCACCAGCCTGTTGCTCTGTAAATCAGACTGCTCAAAGACATATTTGTTTATTTCTGTTTTAAAGGATTGCCAGCTTTAGTTGTTGCTGTTTCAATGGGATTCACCAAAACAAAAGGCTATGGGACACCCTTATAGTAAGTAGCCTTTTTTTCTTTCTTTCTGCTTTGCCATTTCTATAGATTACTCAGCACTCGCACACACGGTGGGTACGTGGTAACACTTGAGTAATGATCAAGGGCTTCTGCAGTGACTTACTTATTCTAAATAGAGCCATAAACAAAGTCCCATGAACCCAATCAAACTTGAAAATAGCACAGCAAGACCCCAATTTCAAGTGAGTTGTATCCCGGCGGGGCATCAGATGCATAAGCACTGCTCAAAATCACTTTCGCATTTTATTGCCCTGTGAAACTTTGGGCACAGAGCTACAGCATATGGCACATCTCCACTGACAATTGAGCAAAATAACAATGATGTGCTGATGTGCACCATTACCGTGTATGCTGTGGTGGGAGTTAATTGTTTTTTATTTTTATTTTATTCATTTTTTGAGTGTGCATTTCCTTTGCAGCTGTTGGCTGTCTTTGGAGGGTGGGCTCCTGTATGCCTTCGTTGGACCTGCAGCAGCTGTTGTTTTGGTACGTCGTGATGTCTACTTCATCATGCAAGGAGTACGCAAGAAATTCAAAAGCGCTTGGCATTTAAAAAAAATTATCAAATATTTACGAGTTCCTGAATCGTTTTAATACCATTTTAAACTTCTCAACAGTTTGCTGCTTATTGTATAAAGAAACTCAGCTCATTTGGTAATCATACAGAGCGCAGTTGTGGTTCAACTGCGCAGCGTCATAATGACTAACAAGAGGAACACACTCTGCTTTCAAAGACAAAGTAATGAGCATCCCATCGGGCTCAAGTAATTCCCTTTCATTTGTCATAATGGTCCTCTATGTAGCAGTAAAGTTATTAAGTATTTATGTCTCACATTTGTCCAACATCTAATATAGCAGGGTAATTTAATCAGCATGTATTTACATAGTTGTAATGAGAAAAGCACGCCAAAAAAAAACAACACATTATTATCCAAATAACTAAATACTGCAAATATGTTATGTTTACTGTCAAGTTTCTGTTCTGCGTTGGCGTATGAACGTGACTAAATGCTTCAGTTTTAGCCTGAGTGATTAAAAAAATAACTTAAAGTCTTTGTGTGCTGTGGTTCTCCCTTGTGGCGGACCTCAGTGACAAATAAAAACTTATGTTTGCAACCAGGAAGAAACACTGTAAATGTTGCCTTGTTTGTCATTGTGGTTGTAGTGATGCTTAAACATCATAATGTCTCACAAAAAACATAGCTTGTTGAATAAAATCCATCGCAAACCTATTTTGGAAACACTTACCGTATTTTTCAGACTATAAGGCACACTTAAAATCCTTTAATTTTCTCAAAAATCGACAGTGAGCCTTATAATCCAGTGCAACTTATGTATTAATTGTGGTTGTGCTTACTGACCTTGAACTGACTTTATGTGGTACATGGCTAAAAATCTGTCAAAATGAACTTGATTTGCATAATGCGCCTTTTAAGCCGATGCGCCTTATAGTCCAAAAAACACGGTATTGGGTTATCTACCCCAGCTACAGGGATTTTAATTGTATTGTCTCCTAACGTGTTAAAATATATATTTTTTCCAAGCTAGAGGGAAACTAGTTTTCCGATAATAGAAGGAGAAATAGAAGTGCCTCTTGACAGGCCAATCTTTTTCCTAGCAATGATGTGCTGGGATGAGTGTGCAGGTCGTGTCTCATGCATTGGCTGAAATGCCACAGAGACGAGCAAACAACAGAAGCTGGGGGTCCAGGCTTATCGTGGATGAAAGAAAAAGCTGTAGAAGAATGAGTTCATATGTTCAATACAGCTAGAAGCTTAAAAATGTGTTATTGTTGTTGTTGACAGGTTAATATGGTGATTGGCATCTTGGTGTTTAATAAACTCGTGTCCAGGGATGGCATACTGGACAAGAAGCTGAAGCATCGAGCAGGGTATGACAGCACGTCCTTGTTAGTACCTGCTTTTTTTCTTCCACACTTTTCCAACTTTTCAATACCATTCAAAAATGCAATGTATTTGATTATATGCATGTTGTACACATAATATGAAATAAAGGTGTAAACATAAAGAGGTCAGATCCCTCTCGGGAGCGACGGGCTTTCGTATTACTTTGGCAGAATCAGTCCATGGTGACAATCGTCACAACACCCACTCTCTGTCGACCTCTGCTGCTGTTAATATGGAGAGAAGTTGGACGTCAGGTGGTTGTTTGTGCTGTTTTGTCGTGATGTTGTCTCAATGTTTCTATGTCCCACAGACAGATGAGTGAGCCACATACGGGATTAACTCTGAAGTGTGCCAAATGTGGTGTTGTATCAACAACTGCTTTATCAGCAACTACAGCAAGCAATGCAATGTAAGTGCCTGTCAGTGTCTGTGAATCAATAAAACGATGCTGCAGGGAGTTTTTTTTTTTTTTATGTACAGCGTGTCCACTGCTACAGTCCACTGCAAAGTACTCTAAATTTAGGTTTTGGTTAGATTCTCAGAGCATCTGAGCAGCATAGACGTAGTCTTTAAATACCTAACTTAAACATTAGTATGCAGAACACAAGGAATGGCCTACTATCGCTCTGGAGGAAACAGGTCGCCATGGAGATTCCACTCAGCTCTCCAGACCTTATCTTATCCTCCTTCCACACACACACAAACACACAAATCTTCCTCTCTTTTTTCCAGGGCGTCCTTGTGGAGCTCATGTGTCGTCCTCCCTCTGCTGGCTTTGACCTGGATGTCTGCTGTGCTGGCCATGACAGACAAGCGCTCCATCCTCTTTCAGATCCTGTTTGCCGTCTTTGACTCGTTGCAGGGTTTTGTCATTGTGATGGTGCACTGCATCCTACGGCGAGAGGTAAAGAAGACTTTCAGGTGTCCCTCGATTGTCACCTGCC
>JBBPBX010021689.1:21496-42135 GCA_038048925.1 Garcialebias charrua | reverse complement strand
GTCTTTAAGAAGAATGGGAGTGACATGGGCTGTCACTCTCCTTCCTTTATTCGGTTTTCAAAATGGCGGACGCGCGGTGTGGTTTGAGCTCTTTAGCATATAGCATTTGTCACACAAAGCTTTTAATTTTTAATTTTCACTACCGGTGTATGAATGTGTGAATTAATGGGTGGATGGCTGGTATTGTAAAGCGCTTTGGGGCTCCTCACAGGGGGCTGGAAAGCGCTATATAAATAAGCTCCATTTGCCATTTACCATTTAATAACAATCAGTAAACAAATTCTCAGCTGCTTTTTGCAGAATAAAACAACTTTTTACATGAAGGCACGTTTCAATCTTGAATTTTGGAGCTTTGACAAGATGGAGGTTTTTTTCCCCGAGGTTGGCCTGTTAGCTTAGCTAGTAGCTTAGCTTCTCAGATTAGCTGCTTTTAATGTCCAAAAACTCGATTTTGGACGACTAAAATTGATTTTAAAGAGAAAAGAGTAAGGGAGGGGTCAGTGAAGATCACCAGAGTTGAAGCCTTTTTTCATCCATTGTCTTCAGTAGAAATACATGAAGAAACGGTAAAGCCAATAAATGAAAATGAGGTTGATCATTTTCATTTATCATGCGATTAATTGATTTATTATCATGACAAGCCTACTACTGAAAGTCTGTGGTGAGACTTAAAGCTGCTGCTCACGCTCCTTTCTGACTGAGCTGAGGCTATTTCCCCCAAAAATACTTTCAGTCTAAATGTCCAAAGATGGCAGAGACAAACTCAAAAACACTTGAATTGCAGTTAATGTTAATTCTACAAAGCATCGACTCAGGGCGGCTAAACATAAATGCACATCACACTTTTCAGATTTTTATTTGTAAAACAAAAAACTAATTATCTTCCATTTCACAATATCTCAGCACTTTGTGTTGTCTGTCATATAAAATCTCAATAAAAAGTTTGTGGTTGTTAGTTTTTGCACATGTAAAAAAACTAAGGCAATGTTGCTTTGGTATAAAAAGCATCATGGCCATTTAGTAATACAATAACTACCAAATAAAGGAGAGTTGATTACACAGGCCTCCTGTAATGTTTCGTGTGGGCCACCCCTTATCAATGTCATCTGTACCTCTGTATGATATTTCATATCAGAGTGTGTTTGTGTTTTTGTCGAGCTGAATTATTCAGCAGGAACATGATGATACATCCTGTTTAACGTCTTCTGATATCTGAAAATGTAAAGCATGTGCTCAGCATGTTGGGGTGACGAGGCGACTTTACATTGCCTGTATTTCTTCCATTTTATGTTCTTTGTTTTTTTTTCACACATCAGAGATCAAAAGCGAGTTCGAGGCAGAGTGGGTGAGAGTTAAGTGGCGTGTGTTCAGAATTATTGATTTCTGCCTGCACTGAGGGTAACCTCACAAGTTTATTTTCCTTCATGTGTGAATGTGAGTCGTGTCTGTCTCCCATCATTAATGGATCTCCATGTAAAGACTGCAACCTGCCATTAAGAATAAAAACGTCGCTCTGCGGTTGTAACCACATGATACAGTTTATCGGATGAATAATACAAGAAGAGCGCTCAAAGTGTCGAGCATGCTTTGTCTCCAGTCCGTCCAAACGATGCAGCTTTCAGGGAGCTTTCATATAAAATTAAAAAAGAGCTGGACTTTGATTACAAAGTCAATCATGTTTATTACCTGTCACTGAAGGTGAAAGGGTGATGTTTTACATGTGTGTGTGTTTATCTGTTGTGATACCATGAACCATTTGACAGTAGGCCTGTCGCGAAAGACAATAAATCAGTTAATTGCATGATAAATGAAAATTATCGACCTCATTTTCATTTATCGGCTTTATCATTTCTTCCTGTCTCTCTCTTTCTACTGAAGACACCGGATGACAAAAGGCTCAAGTCTGGTGCTCTTCACTGACCCCTCCCTTTCTCTTTAAAATCAGCTGAGAACTTGTTTACTGATTTTTATTAAAAGCCTTGTGTGACAAATGATATGCTGAAGAGCTCAAACCACACAGAACATCCCCCATTTTGAGCAAAAAACTAAAACAAAACACATGAACTAGAGACAGCCCATGTCACATCAAGGGGCCTCGCTCCTATTTTTCTTAAAGAGGAACTTCCCCTAAAATTAACCTTTTTTAATCTGATAAACTCTCTAGAATGTGTGTAAAATGTTGTATAGCACAATATCTGTGTTAATTTTCATGTTTTGTGCGTATTTGTTCAAATTGGCAATATTTGGTCTAAAAACGTGTTTACACTATTCCTATGGGTTGAACTGTGGTACTGCAGCCTAATTTTCTTATTGGTCAACGACTGTTCACTCTGACATGTCTTGTACACTCTGTCGTCACATCTTCTGCTGCGTGAGTATAAAAGGTTCAAGCAGAGCCACTCCCCTGCAGAGATCGGGAGTTGGATTAGCAATAGCAACGTAGCATTAGCATTGTGAGTGTGATGTTTCACTACACGCTTAATAAACATACTGTTTTGGAGCTGACGTCGCTTTATTGCTTAAACCGCACGATACACTTTCTCATACAGCACAACCCTTCATTGCTCTGTTCTCTGCACTTTTCCTTTCTGTCTCATACCCGCGCGCTTGCCACACACACTCTCGCAGTGCGTTCACTGACAGTCTGTAAACATAAATGCACAAGCACTGCTGATCGATATCATTTTCAGGTTAGCAGTAACATAACTCTCCATGTTTTATAAATTATGCTAATGCTAGCTGCATGTCTCTCATCCTGGCCCCACCTCCTCCCCTCCTTTAGGCAGTGCCTCTTGACACACCCACTTTGTTGCATTTTTTTAATCTTGTCTTGGGGCGGAGCTATAGTTGCACAGTGGGGTAAGTTCCTCTTTAAAGAGACATGCTGCTCGCTCTCCCACTATCCATCCTTTGGTTCAAACAGTCTTATACTGCCATCCAGTGGTCAACAAAGGTATTACACACAAAATTAATCATTTCTTTTTAAATTTGGCAATTACCGTATTTGTCGGAGTATAACACGCAGTTTTTTTGCTCATTTGAATGTCCTGCGTGTTAGACACCGAAGCGTGTTATTTATGGATTTTTTCCCATATTTTTAGACCCATTTTTGGCTCTGATTTCACCGTTTTTCGTTTTGGGCAAAAATTGTGCAGTACCAGTTTCGTCCGCTATGGGCGCTATGGGCAACAGCAGAGGACTCAGAGAGCGAAGAGGAGGGCTACTTCCAGACTGTTTCTAGCTCATGTGTCCGAAAAAAGCCTCCTCTGGTCGGACTGCTGTCGCTACCCGCCTCCTACTCTGGATGTAGCTGCTGTTACTAGCCTGTTAGCTGTGAGGTTCGCTGTTTTTGTTAGCAAGATCACACTCTTAAGCCTCCCTGGTAAGGTCTATTCAGGGATTCTGGAGAGGAGGGGCCGTCGGATAGTCGAACCTCGGATTCAGGAGGAGCAGTGTGGTTTTCGTCCTGGTCGTGGAACACTGGACCAGCTCTACACCCTCAGCAGGGTCCTGGAGGGTGCGTGGGAGTTTGCCCAACCAGTTTACATGTGCTTTGTGGACTTGGAGAAGGCATTCGACCGCGTCCCTCGGGGGGTTCTGTGGGGGGTACTCCGGGAGTATGGGGTACCAGGCCCATTGATATGGGCTGTTAGGTCCCTGTACGACCGGTGTCAGAGCTTGGTCCGCATTGCCGGCAGTAAGTCAGGCTCGTTTCCGGTGAGAGTTGGACTCCGCCAAGGTTGCCCTTTGTCACCGATTCTGTTCATAACTTTTATGGACAGAATTTCTAGGCGCAGCCAAGGTGTTGAGAGGATCCGTTTTGGTGACCTTAGAATCGCTTCTCTGTTTTTTGCAGATGATGTGGTCCTACTGGCTTCATCAGTTCGTGATTTACAACTTTCACTGGAGCGGTTTGCAGCCGAGTGTGATGCGGCCGGGATGAGGATCAGTTCCTCCAAATCCGAGGCCATGGTCTTGAGCCGGAAAAGGGTAGCATGCCCTCTCCGGGTCGGGGAGGAGGTCCTGCCCCAAGTGGAGGAGTTTAAGTATCTCGGGATCTTGTTCACGAATGAGGGAAAACTGGAGCGTGAGATCGATAGGCGGATAGGTGCAGCGTCCGCAGTGAAGCGGGCGCTGTACCGGTCTGTCGTGGTGAAGAGAGAGCTGAGTCAAAAGGCAAAGCTCTCAATTTACCGATCGATCTACGTTCCCACCCTCATCTATGGTCATGAGCTTTGGGTTATGACCGAAAGAACAAGATCTCGGATACAAGCGGCTGAAATGAGTTTTCTCCGCAGGGTGGCTGGACTCTCCCTTAGAGATAGGGTGAGAAGCTCAGTCATCCGGGAGGGACTCGGAGTAGAGCCGCTGCTTCTCCACATCGAGAGGAGCCAGTTGAGGTGGCTCGGGCATCTGGTTAGGATGCCTCCTGGACGCCTCCCTGGTGAGGTGTTCCGGGCATGTCCCACCGGGAGGAGACCCAGAGGAAGACCCACGACGTGCTGGAGCACTGGAAAAAATGCCCCTCTAAAAATAAGAAAAAAAAAATGTAAAATAAGATTTTTTTGCTTGAAATAAGCAAAAAAATCTGCCAATGGAACAAGTGAAAATTCACTTGACAAGATTCTTAAAATAAGACATTTTGTTCAAGTCAAACAAGATATGCGGAATCTTGAAACTAGCTACAAAAATCTAGTTTTGAGCAATATTTTACTACAATTGTGAGCTTTTCTTGTCTTATAATAAGATTCTGATGCTCAAAAGTAGTACACTGGAAAAAATGCCCCTCTAAAAATAAGAAAAAAAAAATGTAAAATAAGATTTTTTTGCTTGAAATAAGCAAAAAAATCTGCCAATGGAACAAGTGAAAATTCACTTGACAAGATTCTTAAAATAAGACATTTTGTTCAAGTCAAACAAGATATGCGGAATCTTGAAACTAGCTACAAAAATCTAATTTTGAGCAATATTTTACTACAATTGTGAGCTTTTCGTGTCTTATAATTCATTCAACGTTTATTTAGTCAAGTAAATCTTTTGAACCTCATGGGCTCATTTACGAAAGCGACCTGCTAATAATACATAATAAGATTATGATGCTCAAAAGTAGTACACTGGAGAAAAGTCTACTCTGAAAACAAGTTTAAAACAACTTAAAATTAGTTTTTTTTGGATTGAAATAAGCAAAAAGATCTGGTAACAAGTGAAAACAAGATATGCGGAATCTTGAAACTAGCTACAAAAATCTAGTTTTGAGCAATATTTTACTACAATTGTGAGCTTTTCTTGTCTTATAATAAGATTCTGATGCTCAAAAGTAGTACACTGGAGAAAAGTCTACTCTGAAAACAAGTTTAAAACAACTTAAAATTAGATTTTTTTTTGACTGAAACAAGCAAAAAGATCTTCCAACAAGTGAAAATTGTCTTGACACGATTTCTAAAAATAAGACATTTTATCTTTTTACAAGATAAACAATCTTAAACCTAGCTGCAAAAAATCTCATTCTTAGCAATATTTTACTACAATTGAGCGTGTGATGCTTAAAATTAGTATACATCCCTAAAACTTTTACTCATTTTTAGTTCTACAGATGTTTCAAATGTTTCTCCAACCCGTTATCAAATTTAACCAACAAACGTAATAATACATGTCTTGTCAAAACCTTCAAACATTTTCTGTAATGACAAAAAATGAAAGGTATTCTTTAACTTCAACACATTTATTTTATCACAATGGTTTCAGCAGCAATGCAACAACTACTACTCCCAATTACAACTGTAGTTAACACTTGATTATATTTTTTTAAAATAATATAAAACACCTTCAACAAAATAAAAACAATTTTTGCTATGAAAAATGGAGAGTATACTACTGGGCACCATGAAAAACGAGGGAGCCACTACAACTTCAAATGTTTAAACATAAAATGTCTTTGGGAAATGTTGTGATAGGCACATCTCCTACCGTGAGCAGGCAGTTGGACGAACACACAATCAGAATTGGACAGGAGAGGGAGAGTTTTCCTGGGGGC
This sequence comes from Garcialebias charrua, assembly GCA_038048925.1. Lineage (NCBI taxonomy): Eukaryota > Metazoa > Chordata > Actinopteri > Cyprinodontiformes > Rivulidae > Garcialebias > Garcialebias charrua. Next base: position 36,101 of record JBBPBX010021689.1, on the reverse strand, counting down.
TTTGAGGTCCTGTTTTTCCTGAAACACAAAGACATATTTCTGTTGGCATGATGAATCATATTTTAAGATTGTGGAATATAAGCCAGATAAATAAATAAAATAGAGAACCTGTAAAACTATCATGTTAAATATGACGCGGTTGAAAATTTGGGTGCACTAACTGTGCTGGTGAACCAAAAAAAAGTTTAGAAACACCAGTGCAATCAGTGCAAGAAGTTAGTGTAGAACCATGGGAAAAAATGTATCAATTAAAAAAAAAGATTTTGAGTAAGATATTTCCAGCAACCTGCAAAGATTTTGTTTCTTTCCACCTTGAAAACTTTAATATCCAAATACTATGTTAGGTTTATTCTTTAAAAAATAATAACACCAATTTCTCATTAACATTCAAATAATAATGCATTATTGTAATTAAAAAGATAAATTAATCTACATTTCTGGAAATGTTTGAATTATCAGAATAATCCAGGTTATCAATATTATACTTTTGATAACAATTTACCTTTGTCCACGAGAGGAAGACCTCGACCTCCAACGCCGCCTCTGAGAAAGGGACTGTCTTGGCCAGGTCTGACTGATCTGTTTAAAGCATGCAACAGCAAAATTGGTACACATCGCATCGTGAGTTAGATGAATTGTTACATCTCTAATTTTGATCATATTTAAATTAAATACCTTTGATCATTAGAAAGAGACTCAGAGGGACTCCTGCTACCATTGCATCCCAAGATTTGAGATTGAGTGCTTGAAGGGATGTCCATCGGGGTTCTTTCTGCATTTTAGAGGGTTTAAACATAAGTGTTAATATGTCAAAAATGTAAATTACTTTACACAAGGTTTCCAAGTACCCCAAGATGATAGTTGTGCAATATTTACCTGACTGTGCATTCATCCTTTTAGGAGGAGTTGGAAGAGCAAAGTCATCTATAATAAAACAGTCAACAGTAAAAAATAAATTAAAATAAAAGTGATTTTACATCTATAGTAAGTAATTAGCCTGTTACTGATATGGTGGTGATTGAAATACTACATAGATTTGTTCTTAAAAAAAGAAATAAAAGTTACATGGATTAGCTTATTATGTGCAGGATGTGGCTTATTTTTATTGTGAAATATGTAACAAAAAGTGTAAGTGACTTAGCTGTGCGTTTGCAGTAAGAACAATTGCATACCTCCAATGATTCTAGAATTGTCAGCCCACCTTGTGTGACATGACCCACCACCAAGGTATAACTATCCTCTTTTGATGTGGTATACCCCCAAATTAATCAGTGGTGAAAATTTTTTTAACATACCCTCACAAGGAAAAACATTTCTAGACTTCTTGGTAGCTTTTTGACCTAAAATAAATAAAAAAATATACATGCTGTAAGACAGTAGTCATATTTTGAACAAACTATACCTGTGAAGGAAATTTTGTGACCGATTGTCAGATGCAGTTTTGTATTTCATACCTTTTGATCATTGCAGCCCTAACGTTAAAACAGAGAATTGGTGTGTCTTATCATACGAGGCCTTTCCGTGTGCATAACAAAGTTGGTTACGTTCTAATGTCTGATGCAAACGGTACCACCTTCAGGTTGATTCATCATTATTGCAGAAGAGGTTTTCTGGGAGTTCTTGAGTTTGCAGCTCTGAGAGAGCCTGGGACAGCTTAGGCTCGGTTTTGTCTTGCTTTTCCGATAAGGCCAAGGTTTTTTACTCTGAGGCCTGATGCTGCCTGGCTTTGGCTCACTGTTTGGCTTTGCAGTTCCACAAATTAATGCAACAATAAACGGCTCTAACTTTTTCACACTGCAGAGAATGGGCAAAATTTGTACATTTGATGATTTAAATAATGGTACACCATCTACATTGAAATTTAGCTGTATCTCATTTTCTGTTGAAAAAAAAATTGGGATAATGTGAGCACATTTTCAGAAGTCCTGTCTCCACACCAAAGTTTTGATACTTTGCATTTCACTTTCTATTTCTCTCCTACATTTTTTTTCTTTTTTCTGTTGTTTGTTGTTTAAGGAAATTCTACCATTGCTGTTCATCATTCTTTAGTTTGTAGCAGGTCGCTTTTGTAAATGAGCCCTCGAGGCTCAATGAGATTTACCTGACTAAATAAAGGTTGAATGAATGAAAAAGTAGAGGAACTGGCCACCACATAGATCTGTGACGTCTATTTCACTGGGATTTCCTAACAGGGAACTGGCATCTTTTGGTAGCCGGTGTCCATGGATGGCTGGGTTAGGTTTGGAGACAACTCACCACTGAAGGCGACTTGGATCGTGTTTTTCCAAATCTGTGGAAAAGAGCAAGGAGAGGAATGTGAAATCTCAACCTTATTTTAAAAGTTTGTGGATGGAAAGTATGTCAATATACCACCAACAGAGACATTGAACATTCTTGTTTAGACAAATACCCATGAAGCAGGTGTGTTTGGGGCCTCTGCACATTCTCCATCAGCAGTAGATTAATACCCCTCTGCTTAGTTCATGTAACATTAACATTTATCTTTGTGTGACCACAGCCAATGCTGACAGATATAAGAGGGGGAAATGTTTTAGCACATGATTAAAAAAAGTCATTAATGATGGGCAGTACATGTATAGGGGATAATTAAGTTTTATCGTTTAATGTTAAACATATTTCTGAGACATTTTAGGCTTAGTGGCTGAAGAGTTATGACACTGTTTTATACACCGTTTACTGATTTTATATGCTCAGGAAATGTTACTGTTTAGTTAGCTTAGGAGCCCATTTTTCATATAATCATAACTTAATCAAGTAGTTTCTCTTCATCCAGTGCAGGTAACATAGTTACTGCCGCTGGTCCACAGACAACAATACATTGTGCTCGATAACCAGAACACATCACACATAATATATATACTATTATGATAGACTACATTATTACTTAAAGGCTAATACACTTAGAGTTCACATCTAGAAAACAGTTTTACTGATTTAAGACTCTGCTCGCACATCCATCTACAGAGATAACGCACACCAGAACACCATATCTTAGTCAGAAGAGAGGCCACTGTATGCATATAAATGTATTTTATGTCTGTACGCTGATTAATCATTATGCCTGTCATAATAAATTCTTTTTTATACAAATACTCTCTCTCTCTCCTTTTGAGCACCTCTCTAAGAGTTTAGGACTCTTCATGGCCTAACAGAGCAGACAAAAACATTAAACTCCAGCTCTTTTTTTTCCAACCACCTCATTTAGCATACCATCACAACAGTCCAGTGTTAGCGCGGGTTAGCTAGCTAGCTAGCCCGCGCTAACACTGCTAGCCCCCTACATGCGTTCGCTCCTGTCCGACCTCCGCAGCAAATACGCACTCATTTTAATCAATGAGACTGTTACTGGCTCCGCACGGCTACTGTGTAGCTAGCTCGGACGGTAGCTTGCAGTCCGAGCTAGCTATCTCGAAAAAATCGGCTCGAAATGTACAGCTCGAAAATATCGGCACAGCTAGTAAGCCGTTGGTAAATTCTGCTGTTGACTGTACGCCCCAAAATAATCGTTCAAAGTTTGTCACGGGTTTATTAACTAATGTGATTTACAAAACTTTACTTACTGTTGTTGCTGAGCCCGCGCAAAGAAGATTACGAATTACTTCACGCATGCGCACACCGTTCTTCTTCTTCTTCTTCTTCATGGGGTTTAATGGCGGTTGGCAAAACACTTTAGGTGTGCATTACCGCCACCACTGGTATGGAGTGTGGTTCTTCATGGGATAATTCTATGTGTACGCCTGATTAAACTATATGTATTTCAAATTCTATTAAACAACTTTGTTTTCTTAAAATATCTAATTATAATTTGGATATGTTTACTCTCTAAGTTATGTTGTAGTGCAGCTATTATGTTAAACTTTTCTTTTATCTCTTCAAATTCTCTCTTCATATATTCACGGTCTTGATCATAGTTTTGACATTCCTGTAGAACATGTTGCAATGTTTCATCTTGTCCACAGTGCTCACATTTGCCTGTATTGTGTTTCTTTATTTGAAATAATGAATAATTAAGTCCTGTGTGTTCAAATCTTAGTCTTGTTATTAATCTTTCCTCTTTTCTGCTCCTTCTTCCAGTTCGTGTTTCACCTACTGTCATTTTGATCCCATAAAACCATCTTCCTTTACTTTCTTCATCCCATCTTTTCTGCCATTCTTTCTTCAGTCTTTGTTTAATGATACTTTTTGCCTCTGATTTACTTGTTTTTACTGTGAAGTTGATCTGAGTTTGAGTTGCCTTCTTTGCCATATCTGCTGTCTCATTTCCTTTTATCCCAATGTGTGCTGGTACCCATAAAAATGTTATTGTTAATCCCATTCTTTGTGTACTAAATAACTAATAACTAAGGAGTGCCAGTGCCAAGGAGTGCGAAGGAGTGCCAAGGTGTGGGAAGGTGTGGGAAGATGTGGGAAGGAGTGCGAAGGAGTGCAAAGGTGTGGGAAGGTGTGGGAAGGAGTGCGAAGGATCCCTTTTTTACTATATTTTTTCCCCTTGTCCCAAACGTAGAAAAATATGTTTATAGTAAATGGAGCTTATTTATGTAGCGTTTTCCAGCCCCCTATGAGGGGCCCCAAAGCTCTTTACAATACCAACCATCCACCCATTCATACACACATTCATACACCGGTAGCGGCAGACCCATGCAAGGCGCCATCCAGTCCTACCGGGAGCAACTCGGGGTTAAGTGTCTTGCCCGGGGACACAACGACACATGGGGAACCAGGATTCGAACCTCCAACCTTCCGATTGGGGACGACTGCCATTACCACTACGCCACGGCCACCCCACGGCCGCTTAATCTCTCCTAACCACATTTATTTTATTAAACTCAATTATATGTTAAATTATATGTTAAAATAAATATGTGAAATGAACCTGCATTATTTTAGCCTGGTTGTAACCAGACCCTGTCCTTCACTTCGCTTCGTACTAGGGTGCAGTGAAGGGAAATGAGAATTGAGCGGAGCTGTGCAGGAAGGCGAGGGCCAGGCTAGCATTATTTGTCTATTTAATATAAACTGCAGTAGGTATGTTTATGTAGTATTCAGCCTTGGAAAAAAATACAATGTAGAAAATGTTAATGAACTATTGGTTTAAAGAAATTGTATTAGGACAATGGAGTCTGTTCAAAGTTAAACAGAACCTGTATAAAAAATAGAATGATTAATACTTTGAGTGGGCATGCTGATCAAAGAAACAGATTTGTCTAAATTCAAGTTAGTTTGTTATCTTGAAACAAGATTTTTCACATTTTACAAACCTCACGACAACTGCAAATGTTAATGAAATGTCAAAAAAGCTTGTTTCAAATAAGAAATGACTCAAAACAAGATATTTTCAAGACTTTTTGCCTTATCAAGATTTTCAAGATGCATTGTCTCAAAACAAGTTGTTATGTCTTACTTAGAAATATGTTTTTGACTTATATTAAGTGTGATAAGAGGTTTTGACTTGAAATTAGAAAATTTGACTTGGTAAGATTTTACGTTTTTGCAGTGAGGGACTATGTTTCTCGGCTGGCCTGGGAACACCTTGGGATTCCCCCGGAGGAGCTGCTCCAAGTGGCTGGGGAGAGGGAAGTCTGGGCCTCACTACTTAGGCTGCTACCCCCGCGACCCGACCCCGGATAAGCGGAAGAAGATGGATGGATGGATGGATGGATAACTCATAAACCACACCGCGGATTTTCTTGAAACTTACAGAGCGTAATTTGGTGGTCATTTACAAATTATTAGCTGTACTGTATAAGACATTTGAGATAAAATTCAACTTTTTATAATTTATTTTAGTAGCGCACACGAAGAAGTCAAACCGAAACAATTTATAATCTAGCAGATTTGACCATTTCGTGAATTGATTAAGTAACGGTTAAGCTCAGGAACCCTTGTGCTATAATGTCAGCTAAGAAATGTATTTTTTCTCGCAAAGAAATAATAGTTTTTACCGTGTTTACTTTTTTTTTTTTTTTTCCAACATGGCGGCGCGTGCAAACGTTGCGGCTTCTCTCTCTCCCAGCAACACGGTGCTTTCGTCTGTCTTGTCCTGCACGCCGCAATTTGCCGGCACGTCTTTGTCTTGTCTACGTGTTCAAGAACGCAAGTATAGCCGTGAATTCCTGCTTGATGTCGGAAAAACCGCTCATTTGGGAATAAACAGCGAACTCCAGGAGAAGCTACATGAGCTCGAGGTGGAGTTACATCAGCTTCGTGACTGCGAGCTGCTCTGGAAGCCAGCCCGGACCTTCCCTCCATCGCGCCCGCCGTGGAAGTACCACAAGCGGCGTGACGCTTCACCGCGCCCGCCATGGAAACGCCACAAGCGGCGTGACAGGAAACAGAAGCGGGGTAAACGCGGAGGGATCAGAGCGAGGCTAGCAGCTAGCCCACACAGGCCGGCTATTCCATCCATGGTTCTGGCTAACGTGCGCTCCTTGGACAACAAATTGGATTATATACGCCTGCTGCGAACGACACAAAAGACTGTGAGAGACTGCTGTGTGTTTGTATTCACGGAAACGTGGCTCAACAACAACGTTCTGGACCATGCTATTCAGCTGGAGCAGCTAACATGCTACAGAGCGGACCGAACCCTCGAGGGAGGTAAGAGATGGGGAGGGGGGCTCTGTGTTTACATCAACAACGCATGGTGTCGTGATGCTGCTGTGGTCTACAAACACTGCTCACATTTAGTGGAGTTCATGACTATTAAATGCAGACCGTTCTTTTTACCGAGGGAGTTTACAGCTGTTCTGATTGTTGCTGTATATGTCCCCCCAAGCTCCAACAGCAAAGATAGAGGTGAGGCACTAAATGAACTATATCTGCACATCAGTGAGCAACAAACAGCCCACCCTGATGCTTTTCTCATCACGGCTGGTGATTTCAACCATGCAGATTTAAAGAGTGTTCTTCCAAAAACATACAGAAACATAAACTTTGCAACAAGAGGAAACAACACCCTGGACCAGGTTTACACCACCATGAAAAATTCCTACAGAGCCATCCCCCTCCCCCACATTGGTGCTTCTGACCATATCTGTGTTATGCTAAAGCCAGCATACAGGCCACTGGTGAAAGTCACAAAACCAGTCCGCAAGCAGATACGAGTGTGGCCAGAGGGGTCTTCAGAGGCACTCCAGGACTGTTTTGACACCACAGATTGGAGTATGTTCAAAGAAGCTGCTACCACAAACAACACCACATGTCTCCAGGAGTACTCAGACACTGTATGTTCATACATCACCAAGTGCATTGATGATGTAACCAACCTTAAAACCATCACTGTTCGGGCTAACCAGAAGCCATGGCTGACAGCTGAGGTTCACAGACTCCTGAAAGCCAGGAATGCTGCCTTCAAAGCGGGAGATCAGGTGGGCCTGAGGGCAGCCAGAAACAACCTGGACCGGGGCATCAGAAAGGCAAAGAAGCAGTATTCTGGGAAAATAGCTCACCGTTTCAAGGACAGCAGGGATACACGCAGTCTGTGGCAGGGAATACAGACCATCACAAACTACAAACCACCCCCCCAGACCTGTGACAGCTCAGCCTCTGCGCTGAATGAACTGAATGAGTTCTTTGCTCGGTTCGAGGCAAGTAACAGCACACCAGCACATAAACTCCCCCCCTCTCCTGATGGCCAGGTGCTGACGCTGTCCTCAGACAGCGTAAGGCGATCATTCATCAAGATTAACGCCCGGAAGGCCTCTGGTCCTGACAACATACCTGGTCGTGTGCTGAAGGACTGTGCAGGGGAACTCGCAGCGGTCTTCACGGACATCTTTAACATCTCACTGAGCCAGGCCATCGTCCCCACCTGTTTCAAAGCCACCACCATCATCCCTGTCCCAAAGAAGGCAACGCCCGCATGCCTCAATGACTATCGCCCAGTAGCACTCACCCCCATCCTGATGAAGTGCTTTGAACGGCTAGTCATGAAAAGCATCACATCTGTCCTCCCTGACTCCCTGGATCCCTTCCAATTTGCATACCGACCTAATCGCTCAACCGACGATGCCATCTCCTCTGCCCTTCACACAGCTCTCACACATCTGGACACGAAGGACTCCTATGTTAGAATGTTGTTCATCGACTTCAGCTCGGCATTTAACACCATCATCCCCCAACAGCTCATCCATAAACTGGACAGTCTGGGGCTGAACACCTCAATGTGTAACTGGCTGCTAGACTTCCTGACCGGGAGACCACAGACAGTACGGATCGGGAGTAACACATCTAGCACCATCACATTGAACACAGGGGCCCCACAAGGATGTGTGCTGAGCCCCCTTCTATTCACCCTGCTAACACATGACTGCACACCATCGTACAGCTCCAACCACTTCATCAAGTTTGCGGATGACACAACAGTGGTAGGTCTCATCAGCAACAACGATGAGACGGACTACAGGAACGAGGTGAGCCGCCTGGCCTTGTGGTGCGGACACAACAATCTCACTCTCAACGTGGAGAAGACAAAGGAGATTGTTGTGGACTTCAGGAAGAGGGATGCCCAACATCCTCCTCTGACCATCAACAGCACCGCAGTGGAGAGAGTGGACAGCACCAAGTTCCTGGGAGTGCACGTCTCAAAGGACCTGTCCTGGAGCAGGAACACTGCAGCACTGGCAAAGAAGGCTCACCAGCGTCTCTACTTTCTCCGCAAGCTGAAAAGGGCTGGAGCTTCAACCCCCATCATGAGCACCTTCTACAGAGGTGCCATAGAAAGTGTCCTGACCAGCTGCATCACTGTGTGGTTTGGTGCATGTACTGCATCCTGCCGCAAGAGCCTCCAGCGCATTGTGAGAGCAGCTGAGAAGATCGTGGGCACCTCCTTGCCCTCACTGCAGGACTTACACAGCAAACGCCTCACTCGGAAAGCCCACCGCATGGCAGGTGATCCCACACACCCACTACACAGCTGCTTCAGACTGCTGCCATCAGGAAGGAGACTGAGGAGTCTCCAGGCTCGAACCAGCAGACTGAGAGACAGCTCTGTTCATCAGGCAGTCAGAATGCTAAACACTCTGCCTGCTCTGCCTCCCCTCCCATTTGAACTGCCTTAACACTAAAACTTTCTCACATACTATCACTCAACACAAAGTTTTTAACACTAGACTCTGTGTCACCAAACGGGTTTTCACTAAACTCTCGGTCATGTGCTCATACAGTTTGCACTACTTCTCATACTTGCACTAATGTCTGTATTACATCACTGCCTATAATCATAATACTGTTTACATTCTCTGTTTACATTTATTAATACTGTTTACTTTTATTACTACTGCTTACATGTAATTACTACTGTTTACATTTATTTACACTACTCTAATATCTACACCACTGCTGGTACATATACAGTGTGCTCTGAACGGTCTTATTTAGGGATGCCCAATGTGCCTTACTGCATATGCCACTTTTTGCCTCTACAACAACATCAACTACTACCTCATACATATACTGTGTACATTGACTCATACGCTGCTTTGCCACTTTGCAAATGTCAATGCTAGAAACCTTTAGTTTATTTTAGTTATACTTTTTATACTCTTTTTTTATACCACTATGCAAAAAAAAAAAAAAAAAAAAAAAACAACTCAGGACAGTGTTAGTTTTACTATTTTTATGCTTATGTCTATTATTATATGTTTCAGTGTTTCAATGTTTAGATGTTTACTGTTGCACCGAGGGACTGAGAGAAACGCAATTTCGGTCCTGTGTATGTCCTGCACTGTACATATTGCAGATCTGACAATAAAGTTGACTTTGACTTTGACTTTGACTTTTGACTAAATTCCTTCGTGCCGGCTCGCTTCTGTGGCAGCCATTTTAAGCAGGGCAAATAGGCGCTGACGCGTCGCGTAGCGATGACGCATAATAGATGCGTATTGTACAACGAAGCGTGTTATTTACGGATATTTCAAACATACAGTATTGGCAATAATTGGACAAAGCGTGTTATACACAGGAGCGTGTTAAAGTCCGACGAATACGGTACTAATTATTGTCAAATTTCAAACAATATTATCGTTTATCGCAATATTTTCTGAGACAATTAATCGCCCAGCAAAATTTGTTATTGTGACAGGCCTACTTGACATATTTTAAATGACTCACGTCAACAACTGATGATCTTTTGAAGTTGACCATTTTTCAAGTCAGCCGTCGACAACACAAAAAGAGTGTAACGTTGTCAACTTTACAGGTATGAGCTGAAGGTTGAGGCATAGTTGAGTTTTCCTCAAAATATAGTCTGAGAGATAATGGATCTCAGGAGATCGTAGATAACGTCATTTAGTTTGACCAAAACGACAACTCCCCCACCGCCTCTCATCACACATTGATCACAGCGTTACTTCAGAGCATGTTTGGTCTTGAGTTGTGAGAATGGATCTGCACCAAGCTCAACGCAGTTGGTGCTTTTTATGTACCGCAGTATGTATCTCGCAGGGAGCCACAAAAATATTAAAACTGAATATTATCCTTCTCATTAGAAGTCACGCTGCAGTATTTTAACCATTATCTTGAAAATCTTAATGAAGAATAAATAAATAAACATGTCTAGAAGAAGCAAATGCATAGACTAGCTTTTTTTGCATCACTTTAGACCAACTTGCTAAAAGAAAGAAAAATACTCATACTTGTAAACAGTATTTCAATGCTACATTTGTATAAAAGGAGGGAAATGCTAAGTAGGCCTACTGTAACAGAAAATAAGAGGCGAGATGATGGTTTGTGTTTTAACAGACTCACCATCACACACGCTGATGTACGTTTGCCTCCATCCTGACCCAGAAACGCCTGCAGAGCCACAGAAAGGGTGCTAATGGTGTGTCATACCACATACACACACACACACACACTTTCAGAGAGAAATTACTCATCAGGAGCGAAGAGACAGATAATGGTCAGAAGGAAAAAAGAAACAAACATCCCAGCATGTTTGTATTATTGCCAAAACTTATTTAACGGTAGCCAACGGTAAATGTTACTCGACATGAATCCGCACTGCTTCATCTGTAAATAAAGCCTAAAATGTATTTATTCAAGATAGGGATGAGTTTTTAAATTGAAGCTTTAATGGAAACCATTATTTCCTCTGCCAGATCGCCTGCTGATAAACCGTCAGGAAATGTCAGACCGTCGCTTGATGCATTCTGCGCAGGAACAAAATAAAAAGTACAAATAAAGATGTAGCTCTCGCAGCTTTTTATTTCTTTACTTTGAAGTTTATTTGTATTTTGTTCCTTCTCTGTCTACGGTGTACTGTGCGTGCGAGGGGATTTTGACCCTGAAAGGTCAGAGCTGATTGGTTAACACCAGAAAGCTTTTACCTGTTTTGTGCAGGGATGTCTGCTGACGACGACATCTCTTGTTCAGTCCACTCGAATGAGATTGGATGCCTCTAAATTCCTTTTAGATGTACCCAAGGCCAAATAGGCTCTTGTTACTGTGACACACGGCCAGCTGCTCTGGTGAATTAAAAAGAAAACGGTCCAACTCAAGGCAGGTGGATTGGATGAAGAACAGTAAAAATTAATATGTTGCAAAAAGTGAACTGATGAATTACTGTATTTTCCGGCCTATAAGTGGCACCTTTTGCCTAATTTGCATGCCCTGCGACTTATAGGGTGAAGCGAGATATTAAGGGATTTTCCCCATATTTTTAGACCAATTTTTGGCTGAGATATGACCGTTTACATCCATTCTGACGAAAAAAATGGAGCAGTACCCGCACCAACTGTTCCCAGCTCATGTGTCCGACAGCAGACTCATCTGGTCGGACCCACTCTGTCGCAGCACGGCCTCCTGCTCTCTGGAGGTATGAACCAATGTTACCTCAGTGGTTGACTATTAGCAAAATAGGTCAAGAACCACACAACAGATTTTGATGAAACTTACAGAAAGTAATCACTGGATGGACATTTACAACCTATTAGCTGTAGGAGATGTTTGAGCTAAAATTCGATTCATTTATAATTTATTTTCGCAGTGCGTGCACACTTTTGGAAGACCGTCAAAGTGAAACAATTTAAATCCAGCTGATTTGAACATTAGGTTAATTTTTAAAGGAAAAGTTCAGCTCAGAAACACTTTTGCTATAGCAAACATATATATTTTTATAAGGTGTATATCTTGTTAAATTTTACAGAAATGAAGCGTATCCGCACGCTGCGCATGCACGCTTCGTAGCACAAACGTAGCAAAACAATTTTTTTTAATTCAGCTGATTTGACCAGTACATGCATTTTTCAAGGAAACGTTCAGCTCAGACACATATTTGCTATAATTTTCAGCAAAAAAATAATTGTTTTCAAGTGTTAATCTTGTTAAAGTCCTACCGTGCACCCTCATGTGGCCATTTCGCAGCCAATCCATTTTTGGCAAAACACCGGCCCACATTTCCGGGTTGTCACCACTGACGCGTCAGCAGTGATGCATAATAGATGTGACGTATACGGCGGTGTGACACGTTTATGGATTTTTCCACTTTATTGGACATAATTGGACTGATGCAACTTATAGGGCGGTGCGACTTATTGGGCGGAAAGTATGGTAATTACAGCTGTTCTGTTGCAGAATTTGTAATAATGACTCTAAGGATGCTAGCTTCATTTGTGCAGTAATCAGTTTGACACTAAAGGTTTTTTCTCATGTTTTTCTTTTACAGAGGCTCATTTGTTGGAGCCATTAAAGCCTCTGAGCGTCATTAAGATATGACTGAGGATATTAAGTGCCTTAAGCCCTCTCACAACTCACAACTCACTTTTGTAAAATCAGGTAACTGGATAGTACAAGCTTTGTTTCTAAAGTGGTATCCAGAGAAACCAGAGGAAACTGAAACAAATGGATGTTTAGATTTCTGACTTACAGACGTCAGAACGGTTCCTGACTCATTTTCCTCGGGACACGAGTATTTCGAAGTACAGGTAGTCCTCGACTTACAATGTTTCGTGGTTACGACACGCATCTCCATTTAAAAAAAGATATTATTATTTTGAAATGTTTTATTTTGAAGCCGGTTTACGCAGTTTCCGGCATTTTCCGGTTTCCCGTTTTGCTAGCTGTGGAGGCTACAGCTGCCTGTACTCTCTAAAAAAAGCTAAGTCTGGTCCTCTGGACATTCAAAAAAACAAAACAAAACTTGTTGGAGAAAGCTGGACAGGCAGAAACAGGCAGCAGCTGTGGAAAAGTAGCTGTTTTATGGACTGCGGTATTACAAATGGAGAATCCGGAGGAGGGAGGGAGGAACTGAGGAAATGGCTTCACCAGCAGTCCAGAGTAGGAAATTAACTCTTTTTTTCCTTCATTATGGCTCTGAAGTGTATGTGTTTTTTGATAAATATGTAGGGTACTGTATTAGGATAGGCTAAGTGCTTGGTAAAATACAGTACTATGTATAAGGTGCAGTTTGGCTGTCTGTTTCGAGTTACTTCGAAATTCGCTTTACGACGCCACATAGGAACGGATCTCTGTCGTAACTCGAGGACTACCTGTAACGCTTCTGTGGAGGTGAGCCTTAAGGAAACTTATCAGAAGAGAAAAAACGCTGGTGTTTCCTATTTACTGAAAAACTCTGAGAAAACAGCTTTAATTATTTTTTATATGCCCGTCAAAGGCGGACGTATAATCGTATAGTCTTCGTCCATAACTCTCTTGTCCCACTCATAACTTCTGATTTGCTCAAGATAATTTAACTAAACGTCACACACATACCGGTATGCAACATCACTAGATGGAGTGTCACATACACTTTTGATCACCCAGCTCTAAGGTCAAGGTCAAAAATAAAGGTTAAAGGTTGTTCAAGGTCTTTTCTTCATTGGACCATCGCTGTAGATTGTTGTATAACAATTTGTCAACAGGCATATAATGTACTGTATGCAGTACTCTGGTTATCTTTCCATAGAATCCATGGATTGGATCCTTAATATTAGGCCTGTCACGATAACAAATTTTGCTGGGCGATTAATTGTCTCAGAAATTATTGCGATAAACAATAATATTGTTTGAAATTTGACAATACATGTAATTAGTAATTATTGTCAAATTTAAGAAGAAATGTTAGTTAATTTGTTTTTGGTGTGGTACCTTTTTCAACCACTGGATGGCAGTATGACAGTTTAAACCGAAGGATGGATAGTGAGGGAGCGAGCAGCGGGTCTCTTTAAGAATAGTTGCTTTTAACCATCCAAAAACACTATTTTAGATGGTTAAAATGGATTTTAAAGAAAATAGAGAAAGGGAGGGGTCAGTGAAGAGCACCGGAGTTGAGCCTTTTTTGTCATCCAGTGTCTTCAGTAGAAAGGGAGAAACATGAAGAAACAATAAAGCCGATAAATGAAAATGATCAACCTCATTTTAATTTATCATGCAATTGATTTGTTTATCGTGACAAGCCTATATTATGAAATATATCATCATTTAAAAAAAAGTTAACCTAAAACTAGTATTTTAAAGTGAAAAATTATCAAACCCACAACATTAGTAAATCTCGATGATGTGTGTTAAATAACACGACACAAAAACGGATACAAACAGTTAAAAAACAGTGTAAAGTTGTTAAATTTTAAAACACAATAAAACAAGC
>JBBPBX010021689.1:0-21438 GCA_038048925.1 Garcialebias charrua | reverse complement strand
ATCACAGTTTTGATACAAAAGAAGAAATCTGAAGTGTAAATCACAGAAACTCACCTGGAATGAATTTTGGTACGACCACTGCGAGCCGTTAGTCGCTCGTAAAGGAGATTTATTTTAGGGCGGTTGTGCCTGATTTTAAATCTGATCCAGTTTTTTATTAAATTCCCCTCGGCTGCATAAATTCTGTTATACCAAGAGTTTAGGGTGGAAAATAGTCAGACTGATACAGGTAGTCCTCGACTTACGACGGAGATCCGTTCCTATGCAGCGTCGTAAACCGAATTTCGACGTAAGTCGGAACAAACGTAAATACTTAACAATAATAATAATAATCATTTTATTTAAAAGCACCTTTCAGGACACCCAAGGACACTTTACAGCAAGACAAATTGAATTATAAAATAAACTAAAGAATATAAAATACAAAAGAATATAAAATACATTTAGTAAGTTAAAGCTGCACTATGTAACTTTGTAGTGCAGTCTGTAACTTTTCTAACAATATATTTTTAACATATTTCTTCACTCTGTCACTATCTACTGACAGACTGATGTTAGACAAAGTAATCTCTGAAAAAAACTATAGTCCCCTTGCTTCTCTATCAGCATTTATAAAAACACTAAAAACACAGAGTGACCCGCCGTTAACCAGCCAATAAAAACAGAGTTTGTAACCAGCCAATAAAAACAGAGCTTGAATTTGAATCAGCCAATAAAAACAGAGCTTGAATTTGAATCAGCCAATAAAAACAGAGCTTGAATTTGAATTTCAGCAGAGCAAGGGGGGCAGAGCCATATATGGCTCTGAGGGGGAGGGATCAGAATGCTTTGCCTGTTGAAAATATTTCTAAGTTCTGTGCTCTACAGAAAGTTACACATAGCACCTTTAAGGATAAGCTAGTCTAAAGAGATGTGTTTTCAGAGCAGTCTTGAACAGAGAAAGGGAGGTGGTGTTTTGAAGGTCTGGCGGTAGAGCGTTCCAGAGGTGAGGGGCAGAGCAGGTGAAGGCCCTTATACGTACAGTACTGTATTTTACCAAGCACTTAGCCTATCCTAACACAGTACCCTACATAATTATCAAAAAACACATACATTTGAGAGCCATAATGAAGGGGAAAAAGAGTTAATTTCCTACTGGTATGTTGGTTAAGCCTTTCCTCCGTCCCTCCTCCGTATTCTCTATTGCGTTTACGTCGTAAAACCGCCGTCCAGCTCGGTCCATCTGCCGTATTCCGTTCCATTTACGATGTAAAACAGGGTTCACAGTACAGTTTTGTTTTGTTTTTTGAATGTCCAGAGGATCAGACTTAGCTTTTTTAGAGAGTAATGTGTAGCATTCCCCCGCAGCCACGTTAATAACGTAAAACCGAAAACTGCGTAACTCGGCTTTTCAAAATAAATTTTCGAAAATTTTTACATTTATTTTTTTTAATGGGAGATGTGCCGTAACCACGAAACGTCGTAACTCGAGACCATCGTAACCCGAGGACTACCTGTACTCAGAATGGTCATTTTTAGCTAAAGTTTTTGTTTGTGAAGAAAATTGTGTACAAAGTAATTAGTGCTTTCTTAGAAAAAAACAAAACAATGGCTGTAAAAAGTACAAAGCAGTTTTAGATAAGTGCTCATCATCGTTCCAGTTTTCTCAGTTTGAGGTTCTTGTACCGCGGTCTGGCCTTTAGTCTGAGTGTGTGGCTCTATACGAACTGGTGAGGCTGCATTGATATTCTGATCCAGACCGGTCTGCCACATTAAGCTTTAATACCAGCCTGAAGTCCTGTGTTTCAACTCAGCCACCACAGGATCGCTCTCAGCTGTGGTGTTTACGTACACACGCTGATAAATATGGAAATTTCTCTCTGTCTCAATGATGCAGCAATGAACATGCAAATGATTCTCCTCAGACACACAAACACTCTATGTCGAGGTGTTCCTGTGAAGCTCTACCATATGTCTGCAAGCATTCAGATGGAACATGTTGGGAGCAGAGCGCGCTGGTACCTTCCCTCATTGTAGGCAGGGTGTAAAACTTTTGATGTACCCCCTCTGGAACTTTTCAGCACCTCGACCTCTGCCTGGCCCGCCCTCCCCAAGGCCTGAGAAGCTGCTTCTGTTTGGATAAAAAGACAAAGGCACTTCCAGCAAATCTCCCACACCTATTCCTGTTTGTATGCACAGAGGACGGTTTGTTCCAGATTTAAAAATCAACAAGTGAAACAGCCAGAAGGAAAGGTTCATCTCTCTCTTCACTCGCTGCGTCATGTACAGTTTTCCACTAAAACCTCAAGAAAACTACATGTCCTGAATATGACAAACTGATACCAGCAAGGGCCTGGAGGGGAACATTTGAACACATTGCACATCATCTTTGCTTAAAACCTTGGCGTTAACCGTTGAAGTAAACAGTCATGCTAGCAAAATATCGCACAAAGTTGGATTTTAATGAAACTAACAGAAAGTAATTGTTGGATTTCCGCAACTACTTTTGAGTAAACCCAATTCAAAATGACTGCCACAGCTAATCAACGTTAGCTTACACAATAAAAATAAAATCTAAACCAAGGGGGAATTGTTAAAGGTGCTATGTGTAACTTTCTGTAGACTGCAAAACTTAGAAATATTTTCAAAAGGCAAAGCATTCTGATCCCTCCCCCTCAGAGCCATATATGGCTCTGCTCCACCTTCCATCCATCCATCCATCTTCTTCCACTTATCCGGGGTCGGGTCGCGGGGGTAGCAGCCTAAGTAGGGAGGCCCAGACTTCCCTCTCCCCAGCCACTTGGAGCAGCTCCTCCGGGGGAATCCCAAGGCGTTCCCAGGCCAGCCGAGAAACATAGTCCCTCCAGCGTGTCCTGGGTCTTCCTCTGGGTCTCCTCCCGGTGGGACATGCCCGGAACACCTCACCAGGGAGGCGTCCAGGAGGCATCCTAACCAGATGCCCGAGCCACCTCAACTGGCTCCTCTCGATGTGGAGAAGCAGCGGCTCTACTCCGAGTCCCTCCCGGATGACTGAGCTTCTCACCCTATCTCTAAGGGAGAGTCCAGCCACCCTGCGGAGAAAACTCATTTCAGCCGCTTGTATCCGAGATCTTGTTCTTTCGGTCATAACCCAAAGCTCATGACCATAGATGAGGGTGGGAACGTAGATCGATCGGTAAATTGAGAGCTTTGCCTTTTGACTCAGCTCTCTCTTCACCACGACAGACCGGTACAGCGCCCGCTTCACTGCGGACGCTGCACCTATCCGCCTATCGATCTCACGCTCCAGTTTTCCCTCATTCGTGAACAAGATCCCGAGATACTTAAACTCCTCCACTTGGGGCAGGACCTCCTCCCCGACCCGGAGAGGGCATGCTACCCTTTTCCGGCTCAAGACCATGGCCTCGGATTTGGAGGAACTGATCCTCATCCCGGCCGCATCACACTCGGCTGCAAACCGCTCCAGTGAAAGTTGTAAATCACGAACTGATGAAGCCAGTAGGACCACATCATCTGCAAAAAACAGAGAAGCGATTCTAAGGTCACCAAAACGGATCCTCTCAACACCTTGGCTGCGCCTAGAAATTCTGTCCATAAAAGTTATGAACAGAATCGGTGACAAAGGGCAACCTTGGCGGAGTCCAACTCTCACCGGAAACGAGCCTGACTTACTGCCGGCAATGCGGACCAAGCTCTGACACCGGTCGTACAGGGACCTAACAGCCCTTATCAAAGGGCCTGGTACCCCATACTCCCGGAGTACCCCCCACAGAACCCCCCGAGGGACGCGGTCGAATGCCTTCTCCAAGTCCACAAAGCACATGTAAACTGGTTGGGCAAACTCCCACGCACCCTCCAGGACCCTGTTGAGGGTGTAGAGCTGGTCCAGTGTTCCACGACCAGGACGAAAACCACACTGCTCCTCCTGAATCCGAGGTTCGACTATCCGACGGACCCTCCTCTCCAGAACCCCTGAATAGACCTTACCAGGGAGGCTTAAGAGTGTGATCCCCCTATAGTTGGAACACACCCTACGGTCCCCCTTTTTGAATAGGGGAACCACCACCCCAGTCTGCCAATCCAAGGGAACTGCCCCCGATGTCCACGCGATATTGCAGAGTCGCGTAAGCCAACACAACCCTACAACATCCAGAGCCCTAAGGAACTCCGGGCGAATCTCATCCACCCCCGGAGCCTTGCCACCGCGGAGCTTTTTAACCACCTCGGCGACCTCAGCACCAGAGATCGGAGAACCCGACCCAAAGTCCCCAGGCTCCGCTTCCTCAGTGGAAGACGTGCCAGTAGGATTGAGGAGGTCTTCGAAGTATTCCGCCCACCGACTCACAACATCCCGAGTTGAGGTCAGTAGCACGCCACCCCCACCATAAATGGTGTTGGTCGCGTACCTCTTTCCCCCCCTGAGACGCCGGATGGTGGACCAGAATCGCCTCGAAGCCGTACGGAAGTCATTCTCCATGGCCTCTCCGAACTCCTCCCACGCCCGAGTTTTTGCCTCAGCAACCACCCGAGCCGCATGCCGCTTGGACTGCCGGTACCTATCAGCTGCTTCCGGGGTCCCACAAGCCAAAAAGGCCCAATAGGACTCCTTCTTCAGCCTGACAGCATCCCTCACTGCCGGTGTCCACCACCGGGTTCGAGGGTTGCCACCACGACAGGCACCAACAACCTTGCGGCCACAGCTCCGATAAGCTGCCTCGACAATAGAGGCGCGGAACACGGCCCACTCGGACTCCATGTCCCCCGCCTCCCTCGGAACGTGTTCAAAGCTCTCCCGGAGGTGGGAGTTAAAGCTCCGTCTTACGGGAGACTCTGCCAGACGTTCCCAGCAGACCCTCACAATACGTTTGGGTCTGCCAGGTCTGACCGGCATCCTCCCCCACCATCGGAGCCAACTCACCACCAGGTAGTGGTCAGTTGACAGCTCCGCCCCTCTCTTCACCCGAGTGTCCAAGACATGCGGCCGCAGATCAGATGAGACGACAACAAAGTCGATCATCGAACTGCGACCTAGGGTGTCCTGGTGCCAAGAGCACATATGGACACCCTTATGCTTAAACATGGTGTTCGTTATGGACAATCCATGACGAGCACAGAAGTCCAATAACAGAACACCACTCTGGTTCAGATCAGGGGGGCCGTTCCTCCCAACCACACCCCTCCAGGTCTCACTGTCATTGCCCACGTGAGCGTTGAAGTCCCCCAGTAGAACAAGGGAGTCCCCAGGAGGCGCACTCTCCAATACCCCCTCCAAGGACTCCAAAAAGGGTGGGTAGTCTGAGCTGCCGTTTGGTGCATAGGCACAAACAACAGTCAGAGCCCGTCCCCCCACACGTAGGCGAAGGGAGGCTACCCTCTCGTTCACTCTGCTGAAATTCAAATTCAAGCTCTGTTTTTATTGGCTGATTCAAATTCAAGCTCTGTTTTTATTGGCTGGTTACAAACTCTGTTTTTATTGGCTGGTTAAGGACGGGTCACTCTGTGTTTTTAGTGTTTTTATAAATGCTGATAGAGAAGCAAGGGGACTATAGTTTTTTTCAGAGATTACTTTGTCTAACATCAGTCTGTCAGTAGATAGTGACAGAGTGAAGAAATATGTTAAAAATATATTGTTAGAAAAGTTACAGACTGCATTACAAAGTTACATAGTGCAGCTTTAACTAAGTGACTTAGTTTCCCCTTAGTCTAACAAAGTACTAAAGGGAAATCTAATAGCTGATGGTCATTCACAAGACATGCTTCAATCTCTAACAGATCATGTGTGATATCGCACAGCACTAGGTTTAACTAAATGATTTCCCAACAAAAATGACTACCGTATTTTCCAATCTATAAGTCGCATCTTTTTGCCTAATTTACATGCCCTGCGACTTATACACTGAAGCAACTTATTTCTGAAAGATTTTCCATATTTATAAGCCAATTTTGTGCTGAGATATGACTGTTTTCATGCATTTTGACATTGAAAAAATTGAACACTACCATTTTCAGCTGCTAGATGCAACTCGAGTGGTTTGGCATGCTGTTGTGTCATATAATAGGTAAAAGTGGCTATTAATGACACAATTAGCTTGCCATAGAGATTTATTCATGTTAGAAAGATTCAAA
Organism: Garcialebias charrua; assembly: GCA_038048925.1. NCBI lineage: Eukaryota > Metazoa > Chordata > Actinopteri > Cyprinodontiformes > Rivulidae > Garcialebias > Garcialebias charrua. Next base: position 15,333 of record JBBPBX010021689.1, on the reverse strand, counting down.
TTTATCATATGAAACTTCCTAGCTCATTTAAAGTCAAAGGTTCTCTGTTCACTTCAAAATGTTTTTGAGGTAGAACAAACAAAGTCTTTGTAGTGGACATGACGAGGTCTCCTATGATGCGAGATTACACCTTCATTTTTTTTTTTACTGTTCCAGTGATGCTTTTTGCTGACCCTCTCAGTAAACAGACATTTACTACAATTTATTCCATTACTGTAGTTGTAATCTGAGAACATAGTCACTCACAAAGAGACTATTGGCTTCTTTAATTTTATTCTAATGTAATCAAAAGAATAACATTTTGTCATTTTCATGATATGTGCTATTATGCTGTGTTATTCTTTAATGTGAAGCATTACTGTGTTACTTGACCATATGATGGTGTCTAACTATGGCAAAGTTGAATTTTATGTCAAGTTGAGCTTTTCAGATTTGTTTTAGAAGTGTTAAGACGCTAATCCAAGTATTTTACTACTGGTGTCTATGTGTCTGTCTTTTTTCTAAACATTTCTTTCTGCTTCTGGCTTTAACCTTGAATCTTGATAACAGCAAGTGAACTCCTTGACTTGTCTCTAACTCCCTTCCACTGGTCGTCCAAACCAATGGGAAAAGGAACAAGTCACTGATCTCAGATCCTCTCTTAAAAGTTCCAAGCTTTGCTGGAACTTCCAGGTCCTTGTGAGGAAGATGAGATGTGAACTTTCTCTTTTAGCTGTCGGACGTTTGGTCAAGAGCCAAAGACCTTCGTTCTTCAGTAAGGGCTAATAACATGCTGGTTATTAGTCCACTTCGAACCGAGCGTAAGCTCAGAACTTTGAATGAAATTCCTTTCTGGAATAAGTTATCTTGAAACCAAACCAGGACTGCCACGACTTCTGCCGACTAAAGCAAGTATCACCGACACTGAGAAGGTAAACACGTTTGGAGTCCAGCTTGGACTTGCGGGACCTACGACCCGTTTACGTCCAAGGCTGATCACAGCTCTTTACCAGAACCGGGACGGACGTCTTAAGGTAAAGGAGCAGCTGTTTGCTTACTGGAGGTGTGATGATATCTTAGCTGGACGCGTATGGAAGAGTGTCATCTGGTTTTATAAATGCAAGATAAACTTCCCTTTTTCCTCCTATTTCCTTCTCCCTTTCATTCTAAGCTGGTAACTACATTTTTAAGCTAAAGAACCTTCAGATTAAGTATTATTGTCATCATTACTTATGTCTGTTGTTACAATTAAATTTGCTGACGTGTTAAATTGCAAGAAAGTGAAATCAGTCAATCAAGTGTAATGGTGTTAATTTTAGTTGATTTATTTTAAATAAAAGGTAGTGTCCTTTGGCATACCGACTAAAATCAATGTCTCATTGTCACTTAATGGCTTCATGGTTATTGTCCATCATAAATGATCACAGAAATATTGGGTAAACTTGAAAAAGAAAAGAATCCTTGAAATACTATTCAATCTGAATAAGTAATTAATTAAGGTAAAGGGTGTCAGTTTAATACTGACCCCCTAAATCCTTTACATCTTTAAGCTTTTTTTATGGTTAGACAATGTTTTACATTACTCCAATGTTTTGATTAGATGCTCCTGCCTCAAACAGAATCCTGACTGCAGTTTTATCTGTAAGATGTCAGAGTTTGTGTAACTTGTCAAACTCCACCTCTTTCTGTTATAAATACTCGGTGAGACCAGAAATCAATTTGGATATGTGCTGGAGTGTGTTTTGAGACCAAACTAGTTTCAGAAGTACATTATAAAGCCCCTTTGCAAAGTTCATGATGTGTTTAACTAATTTCTTATCTTGTGTGGTTTTTATTAAGGTAAAAGGTGTTTAAAAATCCCTATCAATTTATGTTTTTTTTCTCCAAATTATTAGATATTTTTGGACAGACGTGACTTATAGGTCAGATAATACGGTATTTTAAATGTCTGACATAAAAGGAGTGTGTGTGGGGGGGGATGCATTCCTTCCATGTATGTTAAATTCTTAAATTGAGATACCGGTAGTTATGTTTTTGCACCACAACGCAGACCAAAAATATTTATTAAAACAGTTCACGGAACTGTCAGTTTTTGACCTTTCTTGTTTTCTCTTAGACCAAAACATGCATGTTAGTCTGATTGGTAACTCTAAATTGTCTCTAGGTGTCCCTGAAATAGACTGGAGACTAGAGGATGACATGGGAGTGAATTTTTACTCCTGTCCTGTCCTGGTCCCACAGAAAAAACTCCTTTCCTTTCCCGCTCCTGGTAACAAGACTCCTGCTCCTGGTCAGAATTAGCCTGGTTAAAACCAGACCCTTGTTTATGTTTATGTTTATGTTTATTAAATTTGTTCATTTTTTTACAAAAGAAACAATACAAGACAATCTCATAAATGATATTGTACAAAATATAAAAAAATGAAAGGTAGCAGAAAGAAGAATAAATCTTATTATATCTGCCCCTTACTTCCAACAATCAGATTAAACAACAATAATCAACCATGTAAACAATAATAATCTTCAACCAACTTTTTTCCAACAATCAGATTAAACAATAATAATCTTCAACCAACAGTACAAAATGACTAACTCTTTCTAATTTTCTAACTAATACAATACACATTACGCTATTTCATTTTTTTTTTTAACACATTTGTTTTGATCATTTTCTTAAATGTAAACATTGACTTGGCATTTTTAACTACATTCTCCAAGCCATTCCATAATCTAATTCCCTGGATTGAGGTAGAACGTCCCTTCAAACTAGTTCTGAATTGTGGTTTTACAAACATCTCTGTCCTTCTGTTGGACTATGGGTTACAAGCTTCACCATTATAGGTAATGCAACCTGTGCAAGAGCAATTTTATACTCAACAGACTGTGCCTTATGCAACGACAATGCCTTTTGCAGTGCCTTATAATTTTGTGTACTGAGATGTGTACACTGAAGGGAAATGTTCTTTTGAGTGAGGTTCCTGTGACAAGAACCAAGTTGTTAATATTTTGTGAAATGTTATCACTGGCGTTAAAGTGTCGGGAGCCACCTTTTAAGTTGGGGAGCGTGTGGTGCACCTAAAGAATGTTACCACAGTATTTGGTTTTCTTATGAATGTAAGGTATTTCCATGTGCAGCTGATCCTATTTTCAAATATATGTTGTATTTTGTTTGCGGTTCGGCAGGTTAATGTGCCTGCATTTTTGTGGTGTTTTTCTGAGGAGCGGTGATGACGAGGCGTTCACTTGTCCTTCACTTCGCTTCGGACTAGGGTCTGGGACTTCTCCATTGAAAAACGATTCTTGCTGGAGGCGTGGCCTCTGCCTGAGGAACAAAACCATTGGATCTTAGAAAAATTTTGAACAGGGAAAGCATTCTGCTCCCTCCCCCTCTGTGCTCTGCCGAACTTGACATCTGCTCCGCCTCCTGCTGAATTTTCTCTCGCTGCCTGCATATTCTGTGTTTATAACGTTTGAAAAAAATTAAATAAAACCATGTAGCGCTGGTCCAGAAGACCAGAAAATATGCAGGGACTCGGGCAGCAACGTAAAACCCTATTTTAATTCTCTCGTGACAACCTCAGTCATTTCCTTATTCTTTGCACCGCAGCGGAGAGAGAGGAGGAGGAGGAGAGCGATCACTTGACTTTTGGCAAAAAAACAAAATAAAACTCCAGATAAGAGATTAAGAAGGGGAATTTAACACATTTGTGTCAAATATAAAACAGTCCTGCATCGCTTTGCATCGCTTTGAATGAGAACATGCGGCTGCGCGCTGGCTCTGGCTGCGCGCTGGGACAGGTGGCACTCAGCGGAGAGGAGGAGGAGGAGGAGGGAGCGATAACTTGACTTTTGGCCAAAAAAACAAAAGAAAACTCCAGATAAGGGATTAAGAAGGGGAAATTAATACATTTGTGTCAAACAGTCCTGCATCGCTTTGCATCGCTTTGAATGAGAACATGCGAATGCTCGCTGGCTGCGCGCTGGGACAGGTGGGGGCGTGGGTTAGGGGCCAAAAACTCCGCCCCTTCTGTTCTCTGATTGGTCCGGTCAAAAATCTACCGGAGAAATCGTTGTCTATGGGAGAAATCCCAGACTGAGCAGTGAAGGGAAATGAGAATTGAGCGGAGCTGCGCAGGAATGGCGAGGGCCAGGCTAGCCAAATACCAATATATTTGTATGTGTCTACAAGCTCAATATCAGGGGTCACCAACCTTTTTGAAACTGAGAGCTACTTGGAGTCATACAAAGGGCACCAGTTTGATAAATCTTTGGAAATAACAAAGCGTAAATTGAAAAAAAATGTATAATAAACATATTTTAAGAACATATGTTTAAGATACATTTTAAAATATATATGAATACAAAAAAATAATAACTGAATAAAATGAAATTTTAAATCCAGCTTAGTAGTGAGTTGTGCTATTTTTAGAACAGGTCCGCGGGCACCTCAAATGGTCCTTGGGGGCACCCGGGTGCCCGAGGGCACCGTGTTGGTGACCCCTGCTCTGTATAATATCACCATTCAGTGTTTTAATAGAACGAATGGTTACCACAGAATTATGGGGAAACAACATAACTTTGGTTTTGCTAGCATTCAGGACTAATTTTAAATTGCAGAGAGCATTCTGTAAGGTGTTGAAATCAGTTTGAAGATTTGAGTGTACAGGGAACCCCCGACCTACGAACGAGTTTGGGACCTAAGAACCGTTCGCAGCTCGATCCGTTCGTAGGTAGGGGGTGAAAATTATATTTAAAAAAAAATTATTCATTCATTCATTCATTCAACCTTTATTTATCATGCTAACGGAGCGCGCGCACACATTTAAGCATGTACAGTAGTGTACTGTAATGTTAAACATTGCTATTCACATTTACAGAATAAATAAAAATATATTTTCTTACTTTGAGATGGTCAAAGCCGACATAGGTTGCCATGCGTTGATTGTTTTCGGGCCAAGCAGCGCGGGGGCCGGCAAGCCACCGCAGCTGCTCCAGACCTGTGTTAGCTAGCTGGCTAGCTTCTGCTAGCCAAGCCATGAGCTAGTGTTGGAGCGGCGGCGCGATCAATCTGCAGCTGCTGCTCCAGCCGCTGCTCCAGCCTGAGACGTCCACAGAGCTATTCCAGCTAGTAATTAATCCATATGATGCGATCCTGGTCACCAGTGTTCAAAAGGCCGGCTCCCGTGTTAGCTCCAGTGTTAGCTCTGGAGCTAGCCAGGCCGGAGGTGTAGCCAGGCCGGCCGGAGGTGTTCGCACGGCGGCCTGGCACGATCGGCGATAAATCCGCTGCTGCCTGAGACATCCACAAAGTTCACAGAGACGTTTCCAGCTAGTAATTAATCCATATGAAGCCATCCTGGTCACCAGTCTTCGTCCGGCTCTCGGCAGCTAACCTAAGATGGCGTCCGGTGTTCTACATTAATTTGTGACCGGAGACCCCAGTGACTGAACCTAAAATAGCGTCCGGTGTTCTACATTAATTTGTGACCGTGTAAACTGAAGACCTACTTCCTGTTGCCCAAGATTGCTCAAAAATTGCTCAAAAATGATCAGAAATGATCTTTTTTATCATAATTATTATTTATAAAGCCTTTAAAACAACCAGAGCTGCAACAAAGTGATGTACACATGAAATTAAGAACATTTAAACACAAAAAAAAATATATATATATTTTTTTTTTTAATACAGTAATTTCATATTTTTATTAAATATGATATGTTCGTAGGTCCCGTGGTTCGCAGGTCGATGGGGTCGTAGGTCGGGGGTTACCTGTACTGCATCCAGAGAGGGCACTGACGAGTATAGAACTGTATCATCTGCGTAGATATGGTAAGACGAGAATTTAAGCTGATCACATATTTGGTTGCTATAGAGTAAAAAGAGCAAGGGCCCTAAAATAGACCCATGTGGGACCCCTGATGCATGCTCAATAATCCAGGTAGAACAATCTTGTGGGACCCCCTTTTTCAGTGTGACTGCATCTGACAAAAGGAGCCAAATCGAAAAAACTGAATGCGTTTAAGCAGCTGTTAAATCAACTAACCATGTTTGTATTAAAGCAAAGTTTTTGTATGATGATGATTAGTGGTCTACAGTGTCAAACGCCTTAGTTAGATCAATAAACAATGCTAAACAAGCATGTTTCCTTTCAAGTGCTGTTGAAATATATTTTTAGATGTTTAAAATCCTGTACATTAAAAAGGGTTAACGTTGCAACCCAAAATAAAAAATAAGCTGAAATAAACCAAAACAGATCAGAAAAGTTTTTTTTTTTAACGGATGACTATTTGTGTATATTACTTTTCAAAATCAACGCCAATCAGATATTTTTATGACTTCTAGTGTTCGATGGGTGTACCATTTGAAACTTTTCATGTTCTACTGCTCATAAAATCCTCCAGTGAATCCATGATCCTCAGGCTTGTGTGAAGATCCTTGCACAACCTGCAGTTCTTTCTATTCTACAGAATTTGAAAAGCTTAAACTGGGGCTAAACGTTATTTAACTGATAACACTGTAACATCCATCATTCTCTTGTTCTTTGAAGCCTCGTTGTGAGGGCTGCTCAGCCGCTTTCAACCGGTTCGGGTCAATATCTGTGGCTCCGTTGTTCTGTGTGCAGCAGAGATCTATTCTTCCCTCATCATATCCAGTGCACGTCAGATAACGGCTCATCAACACTTTTGGGTGGGGGCTGAACGAAGGCAATAAAGGGATTCAGGAATGCAACGTGTTAGCGAAGGTGGCCTGGTATTTTCAAATGGCATTAACGACTTATCTTCGAAAACCCGGCCTTTTGTCACATATAGGGTTACGTGTCCCTCCGAGAATGTGATCTATGTGAAGCATGCTCTCTGTGGCAAGAAGAGAACAAGAGAGCAGGCCACCCGAGAAAGTTGAACCTGAAAGAATGCAGCTCTGGTATTTATTAATGAAGAGAGCTCATTTCTGTGCTGGAACAAGAGGGCAAGGATGAGTGGATCGGATGACAGCACAGAAAAGAAAAAATAAACCTTGCACTAGTTCGTCTGTTTACACCGTGCTGTAAAAAGCAATAACTCACCAGTCCATAAACGTATATTAAACCAGTTTTATTACTTTATGAAATGTTGCATGAATTGGCCTGTGAAAACGTTCACATCGTCAAGTTCACAGAAATGTTTGTTTGAAGACGACACATTTATTAGTTGTGTAGTTTTGACACGATTGTCGGCGCATAACTTACAAATAACATTCACAAACTCTTTGGCGTTGTCCTGAAAGCACTGCTGTATCTAAAAAATAATATCTGTATAAAATATATAATAACAATAATTAACCTGTTTGTTAGTTTGAAGCTCACAGTAAACACAAAAAAAACGGACAGAACACCTCGTTTGCCCCTCAGTGGTAACCAAACCAGCAGGATCGCCACATCAGGACACACACACACATCACGCATGCAAACATCCTTGGAGAGGAAAAACACAACCAACTCAACACCACAAAGCTACATCCCAAAAGTACAAACTTACAAAATTAAGTAAAATCATATATTAAGCAGCTCGCTGTTCGCATACGTCAAAAAACCTGAGCAGAACCAGCTCCTCAGGCTGAAGAAGTATGACCAGGGAGAGCTCTAAATCTTGTTTTCAGCTTAAATTATTTTTTAAAAAGTCAGGGAAGTCTTCCAAAGAGATATAATCTGTGGTGGGAATGAAATTATTCAAGATTAAATCCACTTTTTGTTAAAAAAAAAAAAAAGGGAATGCAGGTCACATATCCTGAACTGAATATTTATTTAGACGAGGCTGAAGTTAATATTTAGGGAATGTGGAAACCACATTAGATTCAGCCTTTTAACTGGGAAAGAAATAAAGGGGGTAATAAAGAAAGGGAAGCAGCATTTCTTTATATATAAGTAGATTTATATAAATATCATTTGGCATATACTCTGAGAATATGTATTAGAATCCACAATACTGTCCAACAAGTACCTCAGAAGATTCATGTTTCTCACTGTGCCAGGCAGAACCGCCTGCAGCTGCCCAGCTCAGTGAGAAGAAAGTAGGTCAGAGCACAGCTCACAGTCTCTTTTTTTAAGCAACTCCCTCTTTTTCAACATTCTTGGATCCAGTAATTTGTCTTTATTCTTGCAGTCTTCACAGATAGTCCAGATTTTTGTCTTCTTGCCTCATCCCGGTCCTTTAAATAAAGATTTCCACTGCCTCCGACTCCACGTCATCCAGTCCTCTGAATGGATTTACCGCTGAATTATCTGAAAAAAAATTTTTTTAAAAAGGGAAGAAACGGTTAATTTTTTGGGACATTTCAAGCGAGTGAGCTCAAAGTGCAAGTGGCCAGCAGTTTACGACATTTTCCACTGACACACAGAACGCTCCGGTGAATGTGCTCAGTCGACAGAATCGCGTTACTTCCTAACGAAGCACATTCCACAGGGTGAACTTTATAAACCATGAGCTGGACTGAGTCACTATGACCAGCTGATTGATGGTTAATCTGTGAGGATCCATGCACACATTTTGTACAAAGCTTGTGCAAGTTTGTTAACTCTCTGTGCTCAGCGTGTGGAAATGTGTACCGTATTTTCTGGAATATAGGTCGCACCTGAATATAGGTCGCATTGTCCAATTATTGCCAAAGAACTGGAAAAATCCATATAGGTCACACCTGAATATAGGTCGCACCTACGTCAAAATGTGGACCGTGTTTAGCTCTGCTGCAAATGTCTGCCACAGGAGCGCACAGCAAGGCTTTTAAGAAGATTAACACTTAAAAACAATTACCGGTATTTGTTTGATAAAAATTATAGCAAATATGTGTCTGAGCTGAACTTTTCTTTAACTTTAAAACAATTACCGGTATTTGTTTGATAAAAATTATAGCAAATATGTGTCTGAGCTGAACTTTTCTTTAATAAATGAATAATTTTAGCAGGATAAACACCTAAAAAATACATTTGTTAGCTGACATTATTGTAAGAGTGTGTCTCAGTTTAATTTTTGTTAATAAATGATTACAAATCAGCTTATTTTATAAAAAGCCATAAATAGGTCGCACCTGAATATAGGTCACAGGGCATGCAAAAATGATAAAATGCCGCGACCTATATTCCAGAAAATACGGTAATTTTTAAACGGGGTACGCACACACACACAACTCACCGTCGTTGAGCTTAGCTGTGCTGGCGATCTCTTTGGATTTGGTTCCTTCCAGCTGTCGTTCGAGTGTCGACGGCTCCGACTGAGCAGAGAACTGACAGACTGGCAAAGTTTGATCATCTGACAGATTTTTACCTGAAAAAAAAAATCGCCACAGATTATGTCAGTAACTGGTTGTTTTGGGCATTTCATAACATACACACATAATTATGACTTTAAACGTAAAAGAAACGCAGCGCTGCTAACCTCGACTCGTCGCGCCGAAGGTGCAAATGGAGGGCGTGGAGGAGGCCGGGCGGAGGGGAGCTCCTGCGTTAAGGAGGTTTGTTCGGAGACTCCTCTCATCCTTTGGATTTTGATCGTGATGCAGCCTCTGGTTGAGGATCTTGATCACGGCATCTTTTTCCAAAATTTGCGCATAGAGAGCGCGGATCCTTGTGTGGCGAAGAAGAAGAAAACGTGTTAGAAAATCAACAATCGAACATCGAGTTTTATTCTGTTGGCAGTCAAAAAGAACAATCAGCACCTGTTCTCCATCTCCTGGTTCCTGTAGTCAGCGACGGGCAGGTCCTCGTTGAAGCTGTTGTTGGAGGAGTGGCAGGGCGAGTGGTTAATGATGGTAGTGTCTCTGCAAGAGAAAAAACACATTTAAAAATCATACAAACTGTGATGTATGTGCGGTGAAGATGTCCCGGTGAGTGTGAAGATGAGCGGTACCTCTGAGCAGCAGCGGTGGCAGCCACCTCCATGGCAAACTGCCTCATGGTGCTCTCTTCCAGGTACTTCTGCTCCCAGCGCACCATGTCGGCTTCCAGGGCCAGGATTCGCTCCTCGCGCTCACGCAGCCGCTCCTGGAGCGAGTTCATGGTCAGTCCTGGAGGCTGGGACTGCCTCTGATGTAAATAAAGTAAATATTTGGTGTTAACTCACTGTTACATTACATAAGAAGATCACTTCAAAGCTGCCTTGGGTTCGGCGCGTTACCTGCTGAGCCCTCAGACTCTTCAGCTCCTGCTCCAGCCTCGTCCTCAGCTTCATCTCCAGGCTCTCCCTCTTCTCGCAGGTGGACTGCAGCTGAGCCAGCGCGCTCTGAAGCCTCTCCACCTTCTCCACGTAGGCCCTCTTCCTCCTCAACTCCTCCTCGAGCTGGCGGCCTCGTCCCCGCGCCGCCTCCAGGGCCTCCTCGAGCCGCTTCGCTCGGACACCCTGCTCTTCTGCGGTCACTCGCAAACGCTGCAGCTCCCGCTCGACGCGCTCGCGCTCATAGTTCTGCTCCTCACCTGAAGGGAAATGGAAGTACAAGCCGGTCAGGGTAAGTGCACACGTTGCACGTGGTTCAGCACTGTGTTGTTTGAATCAGCTTCAATCCGTTTCTAAAACATGTACCGTACTTTTCGGCATAAAAGTCGCTTTTGTGTATAAGCCGCTTTGTCCAATTACAGTATTGGGAATTATTTGGAAAAATCCATAAATACGCCGCTTCGCCCTATAAGTCGCATCTATTATGCGTCAACGCTACGCGACGCGTCAGCGCCTCATTTGCCCTGCTGAACATGGCGGCCACAGAAGCGAGCCAGCACGGAAGGACTTTACAAGATTAACACGGTAAAAACAATTATTTATTTCCCATATAATTACACTCTGTAAGCCTAAAAAATATCCGTAGAGTGGTTTATGACTATAACAATATAAACGGAAATAAAACCGAAGCTAACGAGACAATTTCGTCTCTAAAAACACGAATAAAAAATCTAATTTTATCTCAAATGTCATACAGGGAAACAGTTTGTACATTAAACCCCATATAATTACACTCTGTAAGTTTCAAGAAAATCTGCGGTGTGGTTTATGAGTTAGCTTGCTTAAAAACACAGCTAACAACACAGCTAGTAGCTACCTCCAGAGCAGGAGCCCGGACAGCGACAGAGTCAATCCGAGCAGAGGAGGCTTTTGTCGGACACATGAGCTAGAAAGGTCAGTGTACTCTCTGGAAGTGTCCCCCTAGCGGACAAAAGTGGTACTGCACCATTTTTGGGGGCAAAATGAAAAACGGTCATATCCGAGTCAAAAATGGGTCTAAAAATATGGGAAAAAAATCCATAAATATGACGCTTCGCCGTATAAGTTGCAGGACATGCAAATTAGTAAAAAAAACAGCGACTTATACGCCGAAAAGTACGGTACTAAGACGTAGAGTAGCTTGGCGGCTTGTGTATTTCATTTAGCAAAGCACTCCTGGAATGCTGAGAGGAAGAACATGGAGGAAGGGGGAAACGCTGCCCCCCACTTCCCTTTGATCCGCAAAGCTCGGAGCATTCCTCATCAAGGCCATACAAACACCAGCTCTCTGCTTGAGTCCAGCGCCTCAAACAGGCACCGTAAATCACGCTCACAACAGGTGGGGGGGAAACTTAACATTTTTCATCGCTCCATTTCCTTTTGCAGAGTTGCATGGATTGAATTTGCTGTCAGTAAGCTTTCTTGGTGTAAAAGCTGAGGTTATGCAAGTGAAATTCCTGCATGTGAAAATATACTCTTGGATCCAAAATGGGGCCCCATGCTATGTTGGGACTGTGCCTATTCAAGAGGAGAACAACCGCCCGACAAAGGGACGCACTCACTTTGTTCAAGGAGTTTCGCCACGATGTGCTGGTTCTGGTCGGCTGCCTTTACTTCTTTTGCAACGTGGGTTCTGGCGTTGTCCAGGTTTTCTGCAACGCAGGAAACATTTTTCTTTATGAGCTTTAAAAGTGAACTGGAAATCCGTTGGATGTGGGATGACTGCATTCTGCCTGCGTTGCTGCCGGGATGGGTTTTTTTTTACCTCTGAGGTCTCTGTTGAAATCCTGCAGCCGCCTGAGTTCAGCCACCAACCGCCTCCTCAGCGTCTGCTCCAGGTTTTCTCTCTTACTGCTGCCCTGCATCAGCGTCTCGTAGGCCTCTGAAATACGCTGGATCTCCTGCTCCAGCTGAAAGCGAAGCAGGTCGGGGAAGGTTGGAAAAGAGGAGACGATAAAAGAACTTGGGGTTAGCCCACTTCACAAGCCAAAAAAAAAGGAGCTGGAATGTTAATTCATGTTTTTTTTAACTGCGCTTATAAAGCTGTAAGCGGCGTTGCTCAAGTAACTTGGTGTACGAGTTTGGCTTAACTGGTGTAGAATCAGAGCAGCTCTCCAGGAATTAATATAAGCTAGTGTGTCATTTATTTTCTGAAGTCTACACAAGTGTGTGAATGTGTGTGCGGTTTAGTTCTGAGAAGGAAATTAAGCCGGCACCACTCCCTGTGAGCCTGATTTATATCTGCATTCCTGAGAGCTGATAGCCACATTTCCAGGTGTGTGTGTGTGTGTGTGTATACAACACACTGCAAGTAAATGCTCATAAACAAAGACTGTCTCTTTCTTTATCACACACACATACACATAAAAAAGGATTGGGAAGGACGCCAGCGGAGGGAAGGTGTACATGCCTGAGCCTGGGCTGTGGAAACAGCAAAAAGACACCCACCATTACAGCAGTCACTCAGGCATGTTTACTCAGGGCCGCGGCCCGACAGGGAAAAACTTTCCAACCCTGGCAATTATCATTCTTCTGGGCTGAGAGACATGGCGAGAGCCATGTGAGATAACTACAGCGGAGAGCGGAGTTGATTTTACAAAAAAACTGGTTGAGGTGTCAAGTGTCGCTGAGGCGGTTTCCACCGCGCTGAACAAGGATAGCTGGGAAGTTTGGGCTTGATCATAAAAGGGCAGGAAGTGAGTTTAAAGTGAAAGCATGGGAAGAATTGCAGGCTTGTAAAACTAATTAACCTTTTACTTGTCTTAAACGAATCCTACGACTTGCTTTAGATTCCCCTCAGACTGCATTTTAACTGTCTAGGGGTCAAACATGCTGTAAGACAGGGCCCAGATTACTCTGAAAATCTATCCTCCCTGGAACTGAGCACACATAATATGTCAGCTACACAATGAAGGGAGTGTGTAAACACAGTAGCAGGCGGTGACCTCTTGTTTGTGGCCCGCTGATCTCATGTGTTTGTTCAAATGAAGGGGTGTGTCTGCCGTTGGATATCAGGGAGGCAACTGTGGAGTGGCGTTGTGTTTCATAGGCGGCAGGCTGAGTGGAGGAATGTCGCCTGGACGTTCACCAGGCAGTTTACTTTAAACTGGGAGGTTCATTTGCCTTTTTTTTCATTGCCTGTTCGTTTGGCGTTCACAGAAACGGATGGTGTGGCAACATTAGGAACTCTTTAACTCGTAAAGTTTAACCAAAGGTTTTAATTCCTTGGTTGAGACCCGTCAAAGCTGTCAGCGTCTCACCTTTTGAACGCGGCCAGTCTTCTCCCTGTGAGCGTCCAGCTCCTGCCTCAGTCTCTCGTTTTCCATCATTAGCAGCTCCACCTGGCTGGGTTCCTCCAGACCAGCAGGGGGCAGGCTGTTAAATGTGTTGTAGCTGGGGGCTTCTGCTGCCTGAGCCAACTGAACATACCTGAGGGAGACATTGATTGTAAGTAACAACCACTTGAAGTGCAATGGTAGTCATGATCAAAATGGCCTTAACCTGAGATGTAATATATGACGATAGATAACATCAAATATAAACTCCCAGCAGTTGTTGACAATATAAAAGCCAAAGACGTGCGTCACACTGTGAACATTCTGCCGCTGAATGCCAAATATTGCAAACATTCACAAGGCTGGACATGTTCCTCTGTAAGTATTTTGAAATATGATGTTGCTGCAAGCGTGACTCACGACCATAAGTATGTGTTTACGCATGAGAAACACAAAAGGCGAGGATCGGGCAGGCTCGAAAAAATAATACCAAAGAATATGATGTCATGCTAACGCAGTGCGGAAAAACACGAAAGCTCCAACCAGGGCTGGACTGGGACAAAAAATCGGCCCGGGCATTTTGAGCAGAGTGGCCCACCAGGTACAGGTAGTCCCCAACTTACGAGCGAGTTCCGTTCCTCCGAGGCGCTCGTAAAGCGAAAATTCGTAACTTGGAACGGCCGCCACGTGTCTCGTAAGTCCGGAATTTCGCTCAAAATTTGAGTGATAAAAGGTTGCGCAACTTCTGGCTGCACTCCTGCTGTGATCCCCCGGTGACAGCCCGTCTTGTATGCAGCGTCTTGCAGTTCTGCTTGGGGGCCACGTACAAAACGGGCTGTCACTGGGGGATCACAGCGGGAGTGCAGCCAGAAGTTGTGCAACCTTTTTTCACTCAACGGGGGGTAAAAGACGTAAGACAGAAGTATAAACCATCAGGCTTAAAAGGTATATCTGTTGCTTTCCAACACTGACGGAGGTAAAAGAAGTGGATGTTTGAAAAGGTGAAACCAGCAATTACATTGGAATATTTCCTATTCATTGGCAAACAATAGACACAAGCCCACCCCCCAACTTATCACCCCCCCTGTTTAACACCTATCAACCCCCACACAAGCACCCTCAAGGCATTCCCTCCTTGTAAGAAACCCCCCCACAAGCCTGATCATTATCTCAACTGAGCTATTTGTAAAAGCTCTGGTAAAAATAGGATTTTTTTTTTAATCCTGGGAGTGCTGCTGTTTAATCATCATGCCTTATCTTAGTTACAAACTCAAGGTTCAGGAATTAGCAATAGCCCATGAGAACATTTTACCAAAAAGTATTTTAAATTAGGTCTGCAATTAACAATTATTATAATTTATTAGTCGTTTGATTATTGTTTGCAAAAACATTTAATTTTGACCTCTTCATTTCAAAATAAAAAAAATTGGACTGACAGAGCAAATTGCACAAAAACAGGTTGCTGTTTGAAAATTCTGTTACCATAATATTAATTTGTAATGACTAAGTAAGTAAATATTTGTCTTAGCCTCAGTAAAAAAAGGAATTAACATAAAAATATACAAAAATGTGTGCTATATCCTTGAAAGTCTCTTCATGTTTTCTCTCCATGAGCTTTGTGAAATGTGTCTTTGAGGGAAGAGTGTAACCTGAAATAAAAATATGAACTATTATCAATTGTGTTTTGCTTCAGGAAGAACAGAAAGAAAACATGTTTTTCTGAGAATCTACTTTTCCTAACCGTCCATTTCCCAGTCTTTGTTTTGCTGTATGCAAAGCATTGTCGTTTTTTTTTATTAAGCATACGAATAAATCAAATACATTTTCTTGTGCTGTGTGTTTATTTATTTTTCGTCAT
>JBBPBX010021688.1:0-22497 GCA_038048925.1 Garcialebias charrua | reverse complement strand
TTTTTATTCATTCATCCACGCTTGGGTCATTGATGCAGAAGAGTGATGTGGCAATTCCAGACATCTCTTTTCTCTAGAGACATTCAGGGCTTAATCCCTCTGGGGAGTTATGGGTCACCCCCAGGGTGTCCTTCAAGCAAAAATTTCATAAAAAATCTTTAAAGGTAGGAAACCAGGAATCAACTTGATCAAACCAACTCAACTGAAACTTGTTAAGGCTGAATAACAGCAGCTTTACTCCATGCTCCATTGTACTAATCAAGCTTTGCATTGTATCTCTGATGCTCAGCCCAGCCACCCTACAAGCAAAACTCACTTCAGTCACAAAACTCAGTTCATCACGCATATTATTCTTGCTTTAAATACTCTCAAATAAGGATAGTAGCTATAATAAAACATACTACAGGCAAAATGCACACAATAATAAACTTTCTAGCTGTTTTTTTGTTATCTATCAGTCAATTTAATCAGATTTGTCCGTGTTATTAACACGCTTAAATCTTCTTTTTTTAATCATTTTGTACAGTCCCAAATACATATATGCAGAAGCAACTATCCCCTTTGTTGATTTTCATATTTGACTACTGTCATAAATCTGTAACCCAGTAGATGCAACTCAGATTGATGGTCCACCACCGTGAGTGTCTTTAACCTGCCAGATGGCTGGTGATCTTCAGTCTCTTGACATTCATCAGTGTCTTGCAGTCAGATGCTCCCACAGCAGTGCTTTGACACTGGGGCTAGTCCAGCAGACTAATGATGCCACCAAATGAGGTGCCATTGCCTGTGAGCAGTTGGAAATTTAGCCAATACGGCCCAGCTTTTTTTACAACTGTCTGCTAGCTTTCTCGTGCTGAATGCATTTCATAGGCAGAAAAATGTGAGTGGCCTTGTTCTCATATGTGAAGTCTCTGAATCCAAAGATTTAAATTCCCAGGGTTTGCACAAAACCCTTTAGGCAATTATACTTTTTTTGCTCTACGATGCCAGAACTTGTCACCATTGGGAGAGAGGTATAAAACACAACAAAATGTCTCTGTGTGACCTGGCAAGTGAGTGTCATGGAATCTAATGTTCGTCTACTTCTGTCCACAAGTCTTCCATGAAAAAGGGAACAGCTCTCATCCCACTAAGTGATTTTCTCTGACTCCTCAAGGTGATAAAGTGCACTTTAAAGCCACCCTCAGAGGCTTGTTCCTAAAACACCCAGCAATTCACAACTGTGGCTTTGACAAGCCAACCTTTTTTTCTCAACAAGTGAAAGTTTTTTCTAATGGACCCAACATCACTACTGTAAAAACCAACAAACCCCACGGCACCATCAAATGAGCCTTGCGTACTAGCTGAGAGGAATATAAATGTGGCAAAAATGCAATTTTTCCTCTCAGGTGAAGGACTCTCCTGGCTCACTTTCTGGATAAGCTATTGGCACGTTTTGTTTTGTAGAGGTGCAATTCTGTAAGTCATTCATTGGTAAAACTGACAGTCTTGTATTAAGTTGTGAAACTTAAAGATGAAATTAACATTGAACGTGTTTTATTTTATTTATTTTAATTAGATAAATGTGCACAATGGGTGACTTGGTGGTGGGGCGCATAGGACTGTCACCTCTTTGCAATACAATTTATGCTTTTCTAGGTGGTTTGTGTGTTTTTACTTTGCTTGTTTGAATTTTCTTCAGGTATTCTTGCTTCCTGCCAACAAAATAACCTTACTTTCATGATATTCTGTGAGCACTGAAAAAGTATACTACTGTAAATCATGAAAAGGACAAAGCAGCAGGAGAACTTTTATTTACTATGAAAATGAAAGAAATAAAGGATATCACTGGCCTCTTGTTATGTCAGAATCTTAAACCAAGATACTCTTACGTTACAACATTATTTTTTTTCTTCTTCTTTCAGCTGCTCCCTTTGTCAGGGGTCACCAAAGCGAAATAAGTCGCATGAAGACTTGGCAATTATTTTATGCCGGATGCCTTTCCTGACACAACCACAGACCACCAAGCTACCACAGCGCTCTGTGTGGAGCAGAGAGCTGCTATGTAGGGTGTCCGGGGGAGTATATGGTGGGGGGTTAAGGGCCTTGCTCAAGGGCCCAGAGTGGGGGAAATGAGGGTGGAGGCAGGTGGCTTCACCTATCCCACGCGCATTTTGATGTTGTCGGTAGGGAGTTTAACCGGCAATCTTCCAATCATAGGCCCACCTTCTCTAACCTCTGCGCCACCACTCCAAAGCTTAAGTTATGGCATGATGGGAGTTATTGTTGTTTTGGTCAAACCTAGTATAATCAGGATATGCATGATACCACTGGATTGTGGGAGATCTTGCTGATGCGGAGTGACTGGAGTATGTGTTGATAATTAGATTAGGTCATTATCTGCAAATTTGACTAAAGTGCCAATAATTTGTGTTGGTTAATGTAGCCATCTGAAACTGGGTTGACTCCAATTGTTAAAGAGATGTAGGTGTTGATCCAATGATTACTTTCTAAAAGTTTTATTTGAATAAATTCAGTAATTCAGGAGTTGATTGTGGTAGTTGATGCCACAGCTTTGGAAACCATCTTGCAGGATCAGTTAGCACTCAAAGTATGTGTAGAGAATGAGTCTTTGCTACTAACACACCAAATTATAGCTCAATACTTGTACAGTTTGCTGAATACCAGCCATTTTTGTTGTTTTCTAAAGTTGCTTAGCTGTGGTGGTGATTTTGAATCAAGTTCATTTAAAAAATCAATCAGTTGTAGATGCATGTTCAGAGACTAATTTATGAAAGTTTTGCTAAAATCTTTCCACTGGGTCATGGGGTTCGGATACTAACAAACCAAGAGACCAGAGAGATGGGATAAATGGCTTTTTGAAGGGGTCTGGATCTGTTTACTTCATAGAGCCATTCAGTTTTCAACAAGTGATGTCATCACATACACATGTACGTCGTCACATATGCTGTATGTGATTGTCAGGGCCTGGTCAACCCCCTTCCAAACTGTTGCACTTCTCCCCTTTGCCTGTTTTCCTTTGTTTCAGTGAAAAAAAGGAAAAAGGAACATGTGTCTGGAATTGAGGAGGAAAACGTGAAGAAATTATAAGGAGGAAAACATAATACATTAAATCTAGGAATGACCCTTTACTGTCTGCAACTCAATAATTATCATTTGTTGTAAAGAGCTGTTCAAACTATCTGGATCGCTCGCGAACTTCACATCTCTACTAGAAACCAACTTGAATGCTAAATAAAAATAAAAATATGAAAACACAGACAGTATCTCTTGTGCCGGTCCCAAGCCTGGGTAAATGGTGAGGGTTGTGTCAGGAATGGCATCCAGATGTAAAACACTTGCCAAAACCATAATGCGAGTTCATCAAAGTGAAACCATACCGGATCGGTCGAGGCCCGGGTTAACAACGTCCGCCACCGGTGCTGTTGACAAACAGGGTGCCGGCGGAAATTGTACTACTGTTAGTCGAAGACCCCGAGGAGGGAAACGTGTCAGGAGACAGAGGGAGAGGAGGAAAGTGAAGAATGTAGGACTGAGGGTTGCAACTCTAAATGTGGGGACAATGACAGGCAAAGGTAGAGAGCTGGCTGACATGATGCAGAGAAGAAAGGTAGATGTTTTATGTGTCCAAGAGACCAAGTGGAAGGGCAGCAAGGCTCGCAGTATTGGAGCAGGGTTCAAACTGTTTTACCATGGTGTGGATAGAAAGAGAAATGGAGTAGGGGTGGTCCTGAAGGAGGAGTTGGCAAAGAATGTAGTAGAGGTGAAGAGAGTGTCAGATAGGGTGATGTGCCTGAAGGTAGAAGTAGAAGGTCTGATGCTAAACATCGTCAGTGGTTATGCTCCACAGGTTGGATGTGATGGGGAGGAGAAAGATACATTTTGGAAAGATTTGGATGAAGTGATAGAGAGTATTCCCAGGGAGGAAAGAGTGGTGATTGGAGCAGACCTGAATGGACATGTTGGTGAAGGAAACAGAGGGGATGAGGAAGTGATGGGTAGGTTTGGTGTCAAGGAAAGAAACCAGGAAGGACAGATGGTGGTGGATTTTGCCAAGAGAATGGAAATGGCTATAGTCAATACCTATTTCCAAAAGAGGGAGGAACATAGAGTGACCTATAAGAGTGGAGGAAGGAGTACACAGGTCGACTACATTCTGTGTAGAAGAGGAAACCTGAGGGAGATTGGAGACTGTAAGGTTGTGGCAGGGGAGAGCGTGGCCAGACAGCATCGGATGGTTGTGTGTAGAATGACTGTTGTTGCGAAGAAGAGAAAAAGAGTAAAATCAGAGAAGAAGACCAAATGGTGGAAGCTAAAGAAGGAAGAATGTTGTGAGAAATTCAGAGAGGAGCTGTTAAAGGCTCTGGGTGGTAAGAAAGAGCTTCCAAGTGACTGGGCTACTACAGCAACAGTAATTAGAGAGACAGGTAGGAAGGTACTTGGTGTGTCATCTGGACAGAGAATGGATGATAAGGAAACCTGGTGGTGGAATAGTGAAGTGCAGGACGCCATTCAAAGAAAGAGATTAGCCAAGAAGAAATATGACAGTGAGAGGACTGAAGAGAGGAGACAGGAATATAAGGAGATGGGACATAGAGCAAAGAGGGAAGTAGCTAAGGCAAAGCAGAGGGTGTACAATGAGTTGTATGGGAGACTGGACACTAAAGAGGGCGAGAAGGACTTGTACCGATTGGCAAGACAGAGGGATCAGGCTGGAAAGGATGTGCAGCAGGTTAGGCTTATTAAAGATGGGAATGGGAATGTTCTAACAAGTGAGGAGAGTGTGATGGGAAGATGGAAGGATTACTTTGAGGAGCTAATGAATGAAGAGAATGAAAGAGAAAGAAGAGTGGAGGTCATAGAAATTGTGGACCAGAAAGTGGGAATGTGTAGGGATATCGCAGTGGTCAGTTTTGCTGACTGTACAATATTCCAGATGATAGATTGATCTATCAGGTTTTCACCTGACAAACTTATCATCAATTAAACAAGTTCTCTCTTTTTAGATTAATACCTATAATTATGTGCCTTGGAGGTGAGAATGTAAAGACATGAAACGTCAATTTATGAACTGAATAATTTAATTAACAAATCATTACATTACATCACACATTTGTATATGTTTGGATCGATCAAATTTCCAATACCTTAACGACATATTTAAATTTTGAACAACAGACAAGTAAAAGATGACATTACTTCTTCTGCAGGTACTCTTAACTTAGTTTGTTGCTAACAACAGATATAAAGTTTAAAGGGAAGTTTTTTAGCATAAGAAGGAGGAAAGTTGGAAAAGAGAGGGTGAACTATCTTGAATGTTTATAACCAGAACATGACACGTGCTCCATGTGGTCTCCAGCTGGACGTATCCGTGTGTAAACAATCAGTGACTTTACCTTTGATGGTCTGCAAAGAGTGATCAGGTCCTTGAAGTCCGATGAGGTCAGTCAGTTTACCTTGCAGCTTCTCACGCCCGCCTTTGGCCCACTGAAGTAACGGCAATCTGGTTGATTTTCAGAGTAAAAGTGTTCTTGGATGTGAACACTCATTGTGGTCGGAGCTTAGAAACTCAGATGAGTTAACAGCAGTCTTGCTATTAACTCGGCTGTTGAACTGGACCGTTGATGCTTGGTCCAAGTTCTCAGCTTCAAAGAGAAAGTCAATTCATGTCAACTTTCTTTCAGCAACTACTGAAGAGAGAAGTAAGATGTGAAGGTTTTAACTGAGACGTGACCCAGAAAACGTGTTATTTTCTGATTGGCCGGATGGCATCAGAAGTTGATGTGAGAATGACATCAACACGTTGAAAGGGGGTCAAAAGATTAGTTTGTCAGAAAGATAAAGTGTTAGTTTGAGATGTCAGCATTCCCTGGACTCCCTGGGCTGCCACCTTACCGTGGTGGAGGGGTTTGAGTGTCCCAATGATCCTAGGAGCTATGCTGTCAGGGGCTTCATGCCCCTAGTAGGGTCACCCAAGGCAGACAGGTCCTAGGTGAGGGACCAGACAAAGTGCAGCCCAAAAACCCCTATGATGAGTGAAATAAATGGACTAAGTTTTCCCTCGCCCGGACGCGGGTCACCGGGGCCCCACTCTGGAGCCAGGCCCGGAGGTGGGGCACGCTGGCGAGCGCCTGGTGGCCGGGCTTTTACCCATGGAGCCCGGCCGGGCACAGCCCGAAGAGGAGACGTGGGTCCCCCTTCCCATGGGCTCACCACCTGTGGGAGGGGCCAAAGGGGTCGGGTGCAATGTGAGATGGGTGGTGGCCGAGGGCGGGGACCCTGGCGGTCTGATCCTCGGCTACAGAAGCTGGCCATTGGGACATGGAATGTCACCTCTCTGGTGGGGAAGGAGCCTGAGCTAGTGTGTGAGGTTGAGAGTTTCCGACTAGAAATAGTCGGACTCACCTCAACGCATGGCTCTGGCTCTGGAACCAGTTTCCTTGAGAGGGGTTGGACACTCTTCCACTCTGGAGTTGCCCCTGGTGAGAGGCGCCGAGCAGGAGTGGGCATACTGGTTGCCCCCCATCTTGGTGCCTGTACGTTGGGGTTCACCCCGGTGAACGAGAGGGTAGCCTCCCTTCGCCTACGTGTGGGGGGACGGGCTCTGACTGTTGTTTGTGCCTATGCACCAAACGGCAGCTCAGACTACCCACCCTTTTTGGAGTCCTTGGAGGGGGTATTGGAGAGTGCGCCTCCTGGGGACTCCCTTGTTCTACTGGGGGACTTCAACGCTCACGTGGGCAATGACAGTGAGACCTGGAGGGGTGTGGTTGGGAGGAACGGCCCCCCTGATCTGAACCAGAGTGGTGTTCTGTTATTGGACTTCTGTGCTCGTCATGGATTGTCCATAACGAACACCATGTTTAAGCATAAGGGTGTCCATATGTGCTCTTGGCACCAGGACACCCTAGGTCGCAGTTCGATGATCGACTTTGTTGTCGTCTCATCTGATCTGCGGCCGCATGTCTTGGACACTCGGGTGAAGAGAGGGGCGGAGCTGTCAACTGACCACTACCTGGTGGTGAGTTGGCTCCGATGGTGGGGGAGGATGCCGGTCAGACCTGGCAGACCCAAACGTATTGTGAGGGTCTGCTGGGAACGTCTGGCAGA
This sequence comes from Garcialebias charrua, assembly GCA_038048925.1. NCBI lineage: Eukaryota > Metazoa > Chordata > Actinopteri > Cyprinodontiformes > Rivulidae > Garcialebias > Garcialebias charrua. Next base: position 15,387 of record JBBPBX010021688.1, on the reverse strand, counting down.
GTCTCCCGTAAGACGGAGCTTTAACTCCCACCTCCGGGAGAGCTTTGAACACGTTCCGAGGGAGGCGGGGGACATGGAGTCCGAGTGGGCCATGTTCCGCGCCTCTATTGTCGAGGCAGCTTATCGGAGCTGTGGCCGCAAGGTTGTTGGTGCCTGTCGTGGTGGCAACCCTCGAACCCGGTGGTGGACACCGGCAGTGAGGGATGCTGTCAGGCTGAAGAAGGAGTCCTATTGGGCCTTTTTGGCTTGTGGGACCCCGGAAGCAGCTGATAGGTACCGGCAGTCCAAGCGGCATGCGGCTCGGGTGGTTGCTGAGGCAAAAACTCGGGCGTGGGAGGAGTTCGGAGAGGCCATGGAGAATGACTTCCGTACGGCTTCGAGGCGATTCTGGTCCACCATCCGGCGTCTCAGGGGGGGAAAGAGGTACGCGACCAACACCATTTATGGTGGGGGTGGCGTGCTGCTGACCTCAACTCGGGATGTTGTGAGTCGGTGGGCGGAATACTTCGAAGACCTCCTCAATCCTACTGGCACGTCTTCCACTGAGGAAGCGGAGCCTGGGGACTTTGGGTCGGGTTCTCCGATCTCTGGTGCTGAGGTCGCCGAGGTGGTTAAAAAGCTCCGCGGTGGCAAGGCTCCGGGGGTGGATGAGATTCGCCCGGAGTTCCTTAGGGCTCTGGATGTTGTGGGGTTGTGTTGGCTTACGCGACTCTGCAATATCGCGTGGACATCGGGGGCAGTTCCCTTGGATTGGCAGACTGGGGTGGTGGTTCCCCTATTCAAAAAGGGGGACCGTAGGGTGTGTTCCAACTATAGGGGGATCACACTCTTAAGCCTCCCTGGTAAGGTCTATTCAGGGGTTCTGGAGAGGAGGGTCCGTCGGATAGTCGAACCTCGGATTCAGGAGGAGCAGTGTGGTTTTCGTCCTGGTCGTGGAACACTGGACCAGCTCTACACCCTCAACAGGGTCCTGGAGGGTGCGTGGGAGTTTGCCCAACCAGTTTACATGTGCTTTGTGGACTTGGAGAAGGCATTCGACCGCGTCCCTCGGGGGGTTCTGTGGGGGGTACTCCGGGAGTATGGGGTACCAGGCCCTTTGATAAGGGCTGTTAGGTCCCTGTACGACCGGTGTCAGAGCTTGGTCCGCATTGCCGGCAGTAAGTCAGGCTCGTTTCCGGTGAGAGTTGGACTCCGCCAAGGTTGCCCTTTGTCACCGATTCTGTTCATAACTTTTATGGACAGAATTTCTAGGCGCAGCCAAGGTGTTGAGAGGATCCGTTTTGGTGACCTTAGAATCGCTTCTCTGTTTTTTGCAGATGATGTGGTCCTACTGGCTTCATCAGTTCGTGATTTACAACTTTCACTGGAGCGGTTTGCAGCCGAGTGTGATGCGGCCGGGATGAGGATCAGTTCCTCCAAATCCGAGGCCATGGTCTTGAGCCGGAAAAGGGTAGCATGCCCTCTCCGGGTCGGGGAGGAGGTCCTGCCCCAAGTGGAGGAGTTTAAGTATCTCGGGATCTTGTTCACGAATGAGGGAAAACTGGAGCGTGAGATCGATAGGCGGATAGGTGCAGCGTCCGCAGTGAAGCGGGCGCTGTACCGGTCTGTCGTGGTGAAGAGAGAGCTGAGTCAAAAGGCAAAGCTCTCAATTTACCGATCGATCTACGTTCCCACCCTCATCTATGGTCATGAGCTTTGGGTTATGACCGAAAGAACAAGATCTCGGATACAAGCGGCTGAAATGAGTTTTCTCCGCAGGGTGGCTGGACTCTCCCTTAGAGATAGGGTGAGAAGCTCAGTCATCCGGGAGGGACTCGGAGTAGAGCCGCTGCTTCTCCACATCGAGAGGAGCCAGTTGAGGTGGCTCGGGCATCTGGTTAGGATGCCTCCTGGACGCCTCCCTGGTGAGGTGTTCCGGGCATGTCCCACCGGGAGGAGACCCAGAGGAAGACCCAGGACACGCTGGAGGGACTATGTTTCTCGGCTGGCCTGGGAACGCCTTGGGATTCCCCCGGAGGAGCTGCTCCAAGTGGCTGGGGAGAGGGAAGTCTGGGCCTCCCTACTTAGGCTGCTACCCCCGCGACCCGACCCCGGATAAGCGGAAGAAGATGGATGGATGGATGATTCCTTTGCCTTAACACTTTAAGCAGAATACTGTTGGTTTGATTAAAAACAATGTCATTAAGCATCACATATGAGACCTATTAATGATAATAGCAAAAACAGATATTATTAATCTGGATTATCAAATAGGACGAAAACAAGAAGTCTCTGGGTGTAGATTGTCCTGAGCTCAAACTAAAATGAATGAGATAGTGTTCCTTTTATCTTCACATGCAAGTTCGAGAGGAGAAATCCTTCATACACAACATTTTGAGGAAATGTCCAGTTTGAATTAAATAGTCCTTGACTATCAAACATTAAATGCACTAATGATTGTAAGGGGTTAAATGGAGGTCAATATTAATACTGACCTCTTTACCTTAATTAATTTACTTATTCAGATTGAATAGTAAATGTTCACGGATTCTGTTCTTTTTCAGTTTACCCAATATTTCTGTGATCTTTATGATGGATAAATAAACAGAGCCATTAAGTGACAATGGACATTAACTTAGTTTGGTATGCCAGGCGACACTACCATTTATTTAAAATAAATCAACTAAATTAACACCATTACACTTGATTGACATGATTTCACTTTCTTTCAATTCAAATACGTCAGCACACTTAAATTTAACACAACAGACATAAATATTAGATGTTAAGCATATTTAGTCTGTGGGCTCTTTAACTTAAAAATATAGTTTCCAGCTTAGGTTGAGAGGGAAAAGAAATAGGAGGAAAGATTTAAGAAGAAAATTATCCTGAGCATGAGACCAGAGTGACACTTCTCATCCGACTTCTGCTAAAATCCAAGTACGTTTTGTAAACAGCCCTTTACCTTTTGACGACAGCCCGGTAAGAGGGAAGACACCAGCCTTCAGATGCACAGAGTCCTTTAGTCCCAGCACGTCCAAAACTGGTTTTAGTTTACGTTTCAACGTCTCCTGGTTTTTGCGTTGGTCATCAGAGAATATGTCAGCTTCAGGCCTCTGACTTCAAGATAAACTTATTCCAGGAAGGAATAGGCAAAGTTCTTGATCTTACGCTTGTTCGAAGTAGACTCATAACAGCCTGTTATCAGTCCTTAGCTGAAGACGCCGGTCGTTAGCTCTTGACCACACGTGTCCAGCTCTTGGGAAAGTTCACATCTCTTGAAGTTTCCAGCAACTCTCTGAAGCCTTTCAGCAAAAGCTTAGAACTAGTACTTAAGGAAGGACCAGTCGAGGAGTTCATTTGTCTTATCATACCCAAGGTTAAAGCCAGCAGCAGAGAGAAATGTTTAGGAAAAAAGACAGATAACGCTGGAGCCCTGCTCATGAGACTGTCTCTGAGTTTCTAAACAAAACCGTCCGGTCTCTGTGACCCGAAGGCTTCACCTTTAAACACAGCAGTGAACACAGTTTAACTCTTGGAGAATGACACAGCTTAAAAGCACACATCATGAAAATGACAAAAGTTATTCTTTTGATCACATTAGGATAAAATCAAAGATAGAAATAGTCTCTTTTGGTGACTATATTTATCAGATTATAGCTAAATGAATGATTTTGTAGTAAATGTCTTGCTTTACTGAGTGGTCAGTAAAGGTCATCACTGGACAGTTCAAAAACCTTAATTTGACCCTGGGTAGGTCCATTACATCTCCCCCCTTTTGGAAGCCATCGCCAGTCCTTGGGGATGGGGTCCAACACGAAAGGAAACCTTGAACTGTCTTTGATCTTGAAGTAATCCAGCAAGTGGAAAAGAAAAATCAAAAATTATAATCCCATAAAGTTTTTGGAAATTCCATACTGTTCGTAGGTAATCCCATTGCGGTAAGCTTTTAATCCCTCGGAAAACTGAGTCTGTTAACTCTTGGAAAACAAAGTCTGTGATCCCTTGGAAAACAAAGTCTTATAATCCACAGCGGTAATTCCACAGCAGTAAATCCCCAACGATTAGTTTTGTTGATTGATCAGCAACAATTGTTTTCATAATCAGCATGTAGAGGGGATCCCTCGATTGACGCAGAGGAGGCGGCCCTTGGATGAAGGTTGAAGACCAAGCGTTGGAGCTGCAGGTCCCCACATCGATGGTTGGTGGCTGGTTGGTTTCCAGTCAGTGCCACTCTGGTTCTATGTGTCATGCAATTATGTGGTTTTTAGGTGGGCTTATGATTGGGATTTTACATTAAGCCTTACCTATATGCACCTGGTATGTAAGCTATCATGGTTTAGATCAGCTATAACTACCAATTAAGGGGTGGATCAATTCTGTAAAATTAGATATAGGGATCTGTACCTATAAAATTTTGGAGGGCTCCTGTAACGAAGGCCTCTAATTCCAAACTATTCCTCCATTCATTACTTAGTTTAGGTTAAACTAACATAAAAAAATGAAATATAGTTTGATCTAAATGTCTGTTGTCTTTTAGACGAACGACGTAGGATTTGGTATTCCTAATAAATTTTGAAGTCTATGGCGAGACTCATCAAAATGAATAGACAATCTAGAATAGAAACGATCGAATCGGTTCAATTTAGAAATTGTGAGACCAGTGTAGTTTATTGTACCTTGAGTAGCTTTAAACTACATTGACTCTTCGACGATTGAGATTTAACAAAACGAACTGCATGTTGGCATAGTTAAATCCATATCATTCATTAACCAATGTTAATACAAAACCTTTTTGGCTGGGAGTGTTCAGAACCAAACAATATCTCAACTAATGACAACAGTAATGACTAAACAACAAGGAAACAACGTTTCACTGCTTCGACACACTCTTGTCGTCAGATTCCAAAGTGCAACACACAAGAAAAACAGGTCTCAACTTTATGACCGAGGTCAAATTAAATCTCGTGGATTTAAACGGTTGTTAAGGTTAGTTTTTTGTTGTGGGTTTTAGGCTTAGCGTTTCTAAGTTCAAATTGGACAATGCGACTTATAGGGTGGGAAATACGGTAGTTTAAACCTGATTAGTTTATTTACTAACTTGTGTTTGGACGACCTTATTATCCCATGAAGTCGGTGAGTTTGTGAGATCTTTGTCTTTTGTGGAGTCATTGAACGCCTTGTAAGGTTTGATCTGATTTCGATGTACCCATTTAGCAATTGGCTCTTTGCGGCCTTTGCTGATTTTGATTTCGTAGACGACTGAGGACACTTTGTCTGTTATCAGATGAGGTCCAGTCCACCTGGGCATTAGTTTGCGGGCGAGAGTTCCGGTCTCGGACCCTCCTTTCCCGGTTGCTGGGGCGAACGTATAGTACCAGACTCTGTCTCCCACTTGGAGTTCATTGTGAGAGGCCTTCTGGTCGTAGTACGCCTTGCGTCCTTCAGCGGATTTTTCCAGGTTTTTCTGGGCGAAAGCAAAAGTGTTTCTGAGGTGTACATTCAAATCTTTCATGTATTGTTGTGTAGTGTAGGCTGTCGCCATGGCGGCGTCGCCTGGTTGGTACAACAGGTGTAGAGGGAGAGTCATTTGTCGACCGGTCATCATCTCGAAGGGAGAGATGCCAGTTGATGTGTGTGGAGTGGCTCTTATGGCCATGAGGACCAGAGGGAGTTTCACGTCCCAGTCCTTGTGGTTTGCAGCCACGTATTTCTTCAAAATACTCACCACAGTTCTGTTTGCTCTCTCTACTTGGCCTGAAGCCTGTGGGTGGTAGCCGACATGAAAGTTGGCCTTGACGCCTAGCGTCTTCCACAGTTCTTTCATCACTTCACCTGTGAAGTGTGTACCTTGGTCTGAGTTCACCCTAAGGGGAAGTCCAAACCTTGAGAATATATGATTCATTAACAACATAGCAGTGGTTTGTGCTGTGTCGTTAGGAGCTGGTAGGCATTCTACCCATTTGGTGAATGCACAGGTTACCGTGAGAAAATATTTATTTCCTCTAGAGCTCTTAGTGAGTGGTCCAACCCAGTCGATCTGGAGGTCAGACCATGGGAATGCAATGCCTCTGCTTTGCAGTGGTGCTCTGTGAAGTGGTCTGGTTGGCTGAAACTGGCCACAGACCACGCACCCTTCAATGTAGTCCTTGACATCCTTTTTCATTCCAGGCCAATAGGCAATTTGTTTTAATGCCGTCAGCGTGGCTTTATCTCCTTTGTGTCCTGCGGACGGGAGATCATGGGCATGAACTAACATCACCCCCCTTTGGTCATGGGGAACCACGAACACAGGTGAGGACGTTGGTCCATGAGCGAAAGTTAAGATGCCCTTGATTAGTTTTAGCTGTTTGCGCAGCTGATAGAGGACCTTAAGGTCTGGATCGGAATCCAGGTCGTCTTTAGACGGACTATTTTTTTTCGGATCAGTCAGGTACAGTATCATGGAGTTGATAGCAGGATCCGACTTTTGTAGTTGGATGATGTCTGGGTCAGTCAGTGCGGGTCGTACAGAGACTGCGTTGTCAGCAGGTCTGGTTGCGGCCTGTGCACGTGTGACTGCCATAACTCTGACTGAAGGATGTGTTGGCAGAGTCTCGATTAACCAGGAGGGGTCGAAGGACCATAGAGGACCTTCGTCGGCTCCTTTTTTGGCTAAGGAGTCTGCAATGTCATTGTAGTGCTTGTCATCGCCTGGGACTCTAGAATGCCCTGGAACTTTCTTCCAGTAGATCTGTAAGTCGTGTGACGTCACCAAGTGATCACACGCTATGAAAAGCTCTTTGTGTTTGACCACTTTTCTGTCGCTTGTTAGGAAACCGTTCTGTTTCCACACAGCGAGGTGACAAGCGAAACTCAAACGAGCATAGTTAGAGTCAGTGCAGATGACTAGCGTCTTGATAGAGCGTTCTACTACCATCTGGAGAGCTATTAGGATTCCTGCAATCTCAGCGTACTGAGAAGTCTGAGATCCTAATTTGTAGCTGAAAGTTATCTGCTCTTGGTCTTGGAGGAGGACCCCTCCAACACCTGCTCTGCAGATTTTGTCGCGGAGGAATGAAGATCCATCCACGTACAATGTTGTCATATCTTTGCAGATATTGTCATCAAAGAAGTGGTGATTCGGGTCTTCAGTTACTGGGGGTTTTACCTCAACCGGCGGCTGGGTGGCTGGTACATCTTGTGTACACTTCTGGCAGATTGCCAAGTCCGTCCCCAGATGTGACTTCTTGTTTTGACCATAACGTATGTCTAGGTTAAAACTTTGAAGCGCCATGAGCCACGTTGCAACACGTGAGTTTGTCACCACACCATCTCTGATGCGTTCACTGTTAAGAAATGTCACCGGCTGGTGTTGTGTTTCCACAATGATCTTCTGTCCACCAATGTAGCTGGAGAAATGTTTAACTGCCCACACTGTGGTCAGTAAAGCTTTCTCACAGTCTGAGAATCTCAACTCGGGGCCTGCCATCGTTTTGCTGGCATAGGCTACTACACGTTTGTCTCTGTCGTGTATCTGGTACAGACCTGCACTTATGCAATGAGCTGAGAAGCCCACTTCCAAGTAAAACTCTTTGTTGTAGTCTGGGTAGACTAAACAAGGGGCTGACTTGATCCTGTTTATAAGAGCGTCCATTGCCTGTTGCTGTTTGTCAGTCCAAACAAATGGTACGTCTTTTTTAAGGAGTTCAGTCAGTGGTTTCGCAAGGTCCGCATAGTTTTCGATGAATTGGTTCGAGTAGTTACACACGCCCAGAAAACTTTGTAGTTCTTTGAGATTGGTGGGGACTTTGAGATTGTCGAGGCCTTGGGTGCGAGTCAGCTGTGGTTGTACTCCGTCAGGACCTACAAGTAGGCCAACGTAGTCCACTTTGGTTCTGCACCATTGACATTTCGACAGCGATATTTTAGCACCAGCAGTTGTCAGCTGATTCAGAACGTGGTCGATCTCAGCCAAATGTGAGTCCAGTGTCGGCTGCCTCAAAAGGACATCGTCCACGTAATCAGTGTCCCACGCTCGTGGGCGTCTGGACATGCTTTGTTCAAGAAGATGTTGAACTCTGCAGGTGAGTTAGCGTAGCCAAAGGGACACCTGTTAAAGGTGTACTGACGGCCACCAAAAGTGAAAGCTAGTTTGTACTGGTCCTCGGCGCGCACAGGGATGGTCCAAAAACCAGAGGCGACGTCGAGAGTCGAGAAGTACTTACCATTGGTGACCTTGGGCAGTTCCTGTTGGAGTTGCGTCATAGGCCATCTGGATAAGGGAACTTGTTTGTTTAGCTTTCTGTAGTCTATAGTGAGTCTCCACTTACCATTAGGTTTTAACACCGGCCATAAAGGCGCAGAGTAAGTGCTGTTACAGTATCGGATGATACCTTTTTCTAACAGGTCATTAATGATTTCTCTGATAGGTTGATGTGCTGCCAGAGGAATCTTGTACTGTCTGACAAATGCAGGGGGAGCATTAGGCGGGGTTGGGATGCTCACTGTGTGGAGCGTGGTCAACCCACAATCCATCGAGTCAGTTGAGAATGATTTCTCATATTTTAGAAGAACTTTGCGAAGTTTGTCCCTTTCTTCATCAGTTTTCAGGGCGTCGGCTTGGGCGACCACCTGGTCAATCTGTGAAGCAACTGAGAGGGGTTCTTGTTCTTTGGGGAGCTCCAGTGAGTCCCCTTCAGTGTCGTAAAACCTGTCTACAGGTAGTGCACTGTAAGTTTGGGGGCCTAGACTGTCTCCTCGGTTGAAACCGAACCGGTTGACTGTGTCATGGTCGGAATCATTGGGGGAGAAGAGAGCTATGGCCTGTGTTGGTTTCGTGAACAAGACTTGCCCCGTGTGTTGATTTGGGATCAAGTTTTCTGGGAGTCCTCCCAGAAATGGAATGCTTAGCTCAAAATCATGAAAATCAGTAGAGATCAACCATCCTAGCTGTGTGTTTTTTGGGATCAGTACCTCTTCTGTGCTTGTGTTGCACACAGCAACAGTCGTGGTTCTGCAGTCGAGGGTCACTTGGAATGTGGCCTCCATGGACAGTCCTAAGTTGAAAAACATAGGAGATGGTTGAAAGTATGCCAGTTTTGTGCTAATAGCTTGTCCTTTCATGATGTGACACATCACCGGCTTGTTCATAACCTGAGGTGGTACCGCAGTGTTATGGCTGTTAGCAATCTGACAGACCTCTGGAATGGTCTGTCCAGCCTTAAGGTTCTCTGTTGTTAGCACAGGAGAGTCCTTTGTGGCTGTGTCTAGTGACCACAGTACATTGTTGTTGATGTCCACTCGGACACCTAACCTTACCAAAATGTCGGAGCCTATGTAGGTTGCATGTGGTAAGTTCGGGACCACGAGGAACGGGTGATCCAGTTCTCGTTGGTTCCAGATCAGTTTCAGGTCAATGATCCCTTTTGCGGTCATTACCTGTTTATCGTTGGGGTCCAACGAAAAGCGGAAAGCCTTTTTGTTCATTTCTAGACCCAACTGTTTTTTAACCAAGGTTCCATAGAAAGCTTGGCTGATCGCTGATTTCTCCGTCCAAGGAGACAAAACAGCATCATCGGTGTGGGATCCTTGGATCTCAACACCTTTGACTACCTGCGGTAGGTAGTGTTCAGTGAGTGCTGACTGTTTCAGCTCGCAGAGGAGGCTCTCTTGTTGGGCCTTTTCTGCCTCACCTGTTGCTGAAGGTTCACTTACCGGGATTGTGCTCTCGTTGGAGGACCCCTTTGTGCCTTCCGCGGTACCTGCTGTTAAACAGTCAGTGTCACCATGTGTAGGCATATCGATCGGCAGTGGTTGGCTCACTCTGGTCCACATTGTTTGATCGCCATAATCTATAATCGCGTCAAAGCGGTTTATAAAGTCTTGGCCAACCAAAAATGGGAATGAGTCAACGGTGGACACGTGTACCGGGTGGTATAGCGTCATTTCACCAATCTGCATATGAACCATGGCTATAGCTGTAAGGGTTGTACTCGTCTCTGAGAGTCCCTGTAGTACTACAGCACATTCTTTGAGGGGTATTTCCCTGTCAACCCCGCTAGCGGCTATCCTTAGCTCCTTCAACAGTGTGGGAGACATAATGGTTATGTCAGCCCCACCATCCAGGAGGGCCTCTTCTGTGAGGACCCCTTCTAAAGTGATTGACAGGTAAGCCTTCTTAGCGGGCCCCTTCCTGATAATGTTACACAGGAACCTATCAGGTTTTTTCCGACGTTTGTTACGTCTACCACTGTCTGTGTGAATTTCATTCACCTGTACTGGTAGTGCAGTCACACATGGGTCTGAGTGATCGGGCTGTGACGAGTCATTGTCTTTGGTGAGTGAGCTTACCCCCCCTTTTTCCGATGAGGGGCACTCGGACTCTGTAACAATGATGTCATGGTCACAGTCAACGTCTTGTTGACTGTCTATACCCTGATTGTCAGCATCCTGACCATCAGTATCTTGGTGACTGTCAGCAATCGTGGCATTGCTGTTATTTGTGTGTTCTGAGTCACTATCAATGATAGTGCTACACATCACTCCAGGTTTGTTTTCCTTGTTTGTTTTTTTCAAACTTTCTAACAACCGACGTATGTTCTCCATCTCTTCTGAAGACAGAGGTTTAGGGCCTTTTTTCTGGAACTTCTGTGGGTTTTTCCTCGCCCCAGACTGTTCAGTTTGAGGTGCAGGAGCTGGCGCATTGCTCGGGGGTCCTCTCTGGGACCACCCTCTTTCATATGAGTCTCCTTGGGACCCATATTTCTTTTTCTTTTGGAAAGCCCTCCTTTTTTGATGGGGCTCTTCCTCTTGATGCGGCCTGTACCACTTAGGGTCTCTGGACCCCTTTTGGTCTTTGTTCCAGCGGACACCTTCATTTTGCGGTCTGTCAGGTTGGAAATTTTGCTTATTCTCGGCTTCCTTAAAAGAGTGAGCTGGCGCTCTTGCTCCTTCAAGGTCTAGCGTTTGGTATTTGACCTTTTCACCAGGACACACTTCAAAGGGTGTTTTGTTTGGTGTGCGACCTGTAAAAACATCTATCGCGCACTCTCTTATGTCTTCGATGGACCTCCGTTTATAGTTTGCGCTGACATGTACTTTCTCTCTTATGTCAGGGCAGAGGTTTTGGCTGAAAATATACTTAAACCCTACCTCCTCCTCCATTTCAGGTTCGCATCTGTCCCCGAAATAGGCACGGAATATTCGGTCATAATATGACCTTGGGTGTTCATTCCTACCTTGCTTGATGTTAGCTGCTGTTATGATGCCATCGGGCCCCGTGCAAGGAGAAAACTCCTTTATCAGCGCAGCACAGAGAAGACTGTAGTCTTTCATCACTGCTTCTCGTTGACGCTTCATAAAAGCATGCACCGTCCTGTCCGATGTTAACCTTAACAGACAGATTCTATCATCATCTGTAGCTTCTGGGAAGCGTTGAAGCTGGAAATCAAGGTCTTCGAGATAGATCTTGGTTTCGTGTGAGCCCATTGGGCCAGGGGCGAAGGTTTGAATGCTTTTCGCCATATTCCGTAGTTCAGCCATTGATAGAGGTATTTGTGGGTTATTATCAGATCCACCCACCGGCTCATCCGGTGGGATTGTCGGTTTTAGAGGCCCTAAGGGACGGCGCGGTGGTGTTGGAGGGAGTAGTGCATCTGGCATGGGCGGGGGCGGTGGAGGAGGGAGTAGGTCATCAGGTATGGGAGGAGGCAGCGGAGGCGGTGAGTTCTCAAGGTGTTTACTCATGAGACCCAAACATTTTCTCTCTTCTTCAAAGAGTTTGTTCATTGCTGATGCACGCTCTATTTTACAACTATTCAGTTGGACTTTTAACCCATCATTTTCACGTTGTAACATCATGTGCTGTTCTTGTGATTTTCTATAATCTTCTTGCAGCCTTGTGTACCGTAGTGATAATGATTCCAGGGTGTCCGTGCATTTTTCCAGCGCGTCTCGTGCCTCCCCACAATCCGCCTGAATCGACTTGTATTGATGGTAATACTTATCCTTCTCCACCACACATTTTTCCAAATCAACTTGTGATTGGTCAAAATCCCTTTTTAACACTTTGCATTCTTCGTAGAGACTACGCGTTTGTTCAGCGCTGCCAATACTCGACTGTGTTAAACTCTTTACCTCCTGCTGTAAAGCGGCAACCTCCATTTGTGCTGTTAAACATGATGTAGAGACAGCCCGGCGTACAGCAGTTTCAAAGTCTAGCTTGGCCTTTAACAGAAGGCTTAATTTAGCCAAACGTTTATCTCTGTCTGCTTTCTTTTCAGCCGTTGTGGTTCCAGCTGTTACAGTTTTTAATGCACTGTCCACATCTGCTTCCTCCATCAACTGTGTCTCTTCATGGTAGTTTGTGATGGGCCCTGTGAGTGAAAATAAGGCACATTCGATCCAATCTGCTTTGGTCGGGTCGTGGCCTTGAGGTGGCACAGGCTGCCCTGTATCAGAGGTGTCAGGGGTCTCACCCTCTGTGCCTGCCATCTTTTATCTGGATTTTCAGTGAAAATCAAAATAAAAGATGTTCTGTATTCGTTATTCTAAACTTATCACTATTTGAAATAAACAGGAAAGTTTAAATGTGCACAGGACAACTGTGGAAGATGATGTGTCAGAGAAAGGAAGAGAAAGGAAAAATTTTTCAGTTATCTGGAGTGAAAACTGTACTTTTGTTTGTTATTTTAAATTCTTTGTATTTAAAATAAGCAAAAATGTTTGTCCGTACCTCTGTTATTCTAAATATTTTATTTAAAATAAACAGGAGCTATTGTTTGTGTACAGAACAAAATTAAAAGCTGGTAACTCACCATAAAATGCTGACTTTTTATGATGTTTTTTGTGAACGTGACTGTTCGTCACTCAAAGTGCACCAGGAAATGACGACACAAATAGGCGGGTCGACGCAGCGCGTCACCAGCTCTGCTGTGCTGAGCGAGGCGGAGCTCGCTACACAGATACGTGACGTCAACCAATCAATCACAGTGCTTGTAGTCCTTTTCCCAAGCAACCATGGTAAATGTAGTTTTCTAACCTTCGACCAATGAAGTACCGGAAATGACGACAAAGTGGGTTGGTCGCAACGGCGTGCGTTCCCACTACAGCGAATCAGCGTTCGCTACGAGTGATTGACAGCTCCCAGCTCTCGTTTCATCCAATCACAGCTCATAAACAAACGTGTACTTGGACACGTAGCTCTAACGTTAGCTCGCACAACAGACCACAACTTTATAGACTCTTAAAACAACTCAGACGCTACAAATTAACTTTCCAAAATTCTGAAACATGCGGCGAACACACCTAGACAGGCCAACTTAGTTACGCTCAGTAACACAGCACTGCAGCTGTTGAACAAACACGGACTCTCTCGGAGCGCGTTAAGGTCGGTTCCGGTCCACTTTGTCGTGGATCAGAAACTCGGGTCTGAACAGAACCGCTATCCGACACGTTCTAACAGTAATATGCTTCTTTGACCTGCTCTAAAATGTAAAATACCACAACAGCAATCTTGTAGATGTTAAATTAGCTTTCAGGCTTCTGACTCGGCGGTCAAACAAAGCTTTGTACAGGAGTCTGCGTGAACTGGACCGAACCAGGACCAGAACCACCACAGACCACGGCTGACAAAACTTCACCTGAATGCTTCCAACAGCGTCTAACAGAGTTGAAACAATAATAATCTCACAGCTTCAAATGATAAAAACATGCAGAATCTGCCTGCTTTGAACACTTCCAGCCAAAATCATTATCCTCAGAGTTTAAAACTTGGATCCACTTATGCAAACATGACGTTACAGTTCATGAGAAACCACAGAAATCAATAAACTTTCAGAACCACGTACGAAGGCCACCAGATGTAAGAATTATGAGGAGGTCAATATTAATACTGATCTCTTTTTTCTTAATTAATCTACTTATTCAGATTGAATAGTAAATTCACGGATTCTGTTCTTTTTCAGTTTACCCAATATTTCTGTGATCTTTATGATGGATAAATACACAAAGCCATTAAGTGACAAAGACGTTAACTTAGTTTGATATGTCAAAGAGACACTATCATTTATTTAAAATAAATCAACTAAATTAACACCATTACACTTGATTGACATGATTTCACTTTCTTTCAAATTAATACGTCAGCAAACTTAAATTTAACACAACAGACATAAATATTGGATGTTAACATATTTAGTCTGTGGGCATTTCAGCTTAAAATAGTTTCCAGCTTAGATAGAGAGGGAAAGATTTAGGAGGAGAAATTTATGGAGGAAGAAAAGTTAAGAGTCAGGGAGTTATCTTGATGTGTTTTAACCAGAAACATGGCAGTTCTCCGGCCGATTAAAGCTACACGTTGGTACCCTTGGCAAAGCATTTGACGACTTGTTACCTCGTGAAGATGGTCAGTCTCCCTCGGTCCAGTTTGGTCAGTTCGTTTACCATTCTCAGCGTCTCCAGACGTGCGCCTTGACTCGAACCGAAAGTAACGGCAGCTCCTGGTGGTGTTTCCAAGATAAGACGTTCCTTAAAGGAATGTCAATAAAAGAGAGCTTTTCACGGCTTGAAATAGATTTATAACAGGCATGTTATAAATCTTTTAACTGAATGACGTGTCCTTAGCGTGTGACTAGACGATCATCAGTTCTTTGGAGAAGACCATAGTTTGAGGCTTACTCCAGCAGACTTCCGGAAAACAGGAAGTCAGAGCTCTTTTAAGGCTAACTTGACCTAGAAAGACGTAGCTCTTTCTGATTCAGTCTGTTAAGCCAGGAGCCACTGAGAGGAGGCATAAGTTAGATTAAAAATGTCAGAAAGGATAAGAAAGTTAGTTTAAGACGCCAGTTTCATGATACAGCAGATTTAGAACTTTCTTAACTCATTACCAACACTGTTGTATGAATAAACAAACGTCATCAGAGCATAACATATGGGACCTATTAATGATAATAGCTTGATTATTAAATAGGACAAAAACAAAAGTCTTTGGGTGTCTAGATTGTCCTGAGCTCAAGCTAAAATGAATGAGATAAAGTGTTCCTTTTATCTTCACATGCAAGTTCGAGAGGAGAGGAGAAATCCTCCATGTACAACATTTTGAATTAAGCAGAGTATTTGATTTATCTGACATTAAAATGTACTGATGCTCTTACAAATAAAATTATTCATTTGATAACATTTGAATTAACAAAATTAAAAGAAGTCTCTGTGACCCGAGATTGCACCTTTGACACAGCAGTGAAACACAGTTTAACTCTCACAGAATAACACAGCTTAAAAGCACACATCATGAAAATGACAAAAGTTATTCTTTTGATCACATCAGCCTAAAATCAAAGATAGAAATAGTCTCTTATTGGTGACTATGTTATCAGATTATAGCTAAATGAATAATTTTGTAGTAAATGTCTTGCTTTACTGAGAGGT
>JBBPBX010021687.1:25178-39060 GCA_038048925.1 Garcialebias charrua | reverse complement strand
ATTTGCTATAATTTTTATCAAACAAGAATTGTTTTTAAGTGTTAATCTTCTTAAAAGCCTTGCTGTGCGCTCCTGTGGCAGACATTTGCAGCAGAGCTAAACGTAGGTGCGACCTATACACCGGTGCGACCTATCTAGGGATTGTTCCAATCCATTGGTGATAATTGGACAATGCGACCTATACACCAGAAAATACTGTTAAACACTTTGGTGGACTCATGAACATTAATGTTAGAGGTCGTCATTTGCTAGAAGTTACCCTGGGGTTCTTTGAGACCTCATTATTCCACACCTTGTTCTTGGAGTGATCTTTGTTGTTCCACCACTCCTGGGGAGGTAACAAAGGTCTTGAATTTCTTACATTTGTTCACAATCTGACTGTGGATCAGTGGAGTCCAAACTCTTTAGAAATGTTTTGTAACATTTTCCAGCCTGATGAGCATCAACATCTTTTTCTGAACTCCTCAGAAATCTCTTTGTTCCTGCCATGATAAACTTCCACAAACATGTTGTGAAGATCAGACTTTATAGATCCATGTTCTTTTGATGGATCCATGTTCTTTAAATCAAACAGGGTGTCCACTCCTGATCATCATCACATTGATTGAAAACACCTGACTCTAATTTCACCTAGAGATTAACTGATAATCCTAGAGGTTCACATACTTTTACACTCAAATATGTAATATTGGACAATTTTCCTCAATAAAAGTACAGGTAGTCCCCGACTTACGAGCGCTCTTACTTACGAGGTCCCGGACTTACGAGCATGCATCTCATTTAAAAAAATTTTTTTTTTTACTTTTTTATTTACGTATTTATAAATGAATACATGTACAGTACTGTACAGTCACCAATCACTTAGCCTATCCTAACAGTTTTTAAAGATGAAGGAGTGAGTTGAATTGTATATATATATATGTATATAGCTCCCTTTATGGGAATGGAGCCTGCAGGGAGGAGGGAGACAATTCAACTGACTCCTTAACTGTGTTAGGATAGGCTAAGTGCTTGGTGACTGTACAGTACTGTACATTTATCTATTTATAAATAAAAAACAATAAAAAAATAAAAATACTGTATATACTGTATATTTTTAATAAATAGATAAATGTACAGTACTGTACAGTCACCAAGCACTTAGCCTATCCTAACACAGTTTTTAAAGATGAAGGAGTCAGTTGAATTGTCTCCCTCCTCCCTGCAGGCTCCATAGGGAGCTTGCTCCCTTTATGTGAAAGGGAGACAATTCAACTTATTCCTTCATCTTTAAAAACTGTGTTAGGATAGGCTAAGTGCTTGGTGACTGTCCAGTACTGTACATGTATTCATTTATAAAAATAAAAAAAAGTAAAAAAAAGAAGTAAAAAAAAATTTTTTTTTACTATGCGATCTTACTTACGAAATTTTGACATACGAGCGCCCCCTAGGGACGGAACTCGCTCGTAAATCGGGGATTACCTGTACAGTACAACATTTTTGTCTCCCGTTATGGGTTCTCCATCTATTTTTAGAACTTGAGTGAAAATCTGATTTAGTTTTAGGTCACATCTATGCAGAAATATAGAAATTTATGAAGGGTTCACAAACTTTCAAGCACCACTGTTCATCCATCTTCTGACAGGCAAATAATAATCTATGCAAGTTTAAATATCAGATTACTGACACATATTGTCTGTAAAATAGATCTTTAACTTGATATTACTGCCATCTACTGATGTGATGAGTGAAAAACAGCAACAAAAAAACAAAATGCTCATGGGTTGTCCTTTACATTTTTTATTACACCGTCATTACAAACAGATCACAGGAAACGGGAGACCTTGAAAGAAAAACAATTATATGTTAGTGGTTCATGTGCACATTTAAAAACATGTTCAAACACGAGGTGCAGACTGTTGTACCTGATCAGGCTTTCTCAGCTGCTGCTGTTGCTGCTGCCGCCTCCTCATCTCCACCCTTGGTGTTACGTGTGTAAATCAGCTGTGCTCGGTGTTTGGACACCAACTTGATCATGCCTGGTGCACAAAACAAGAACTTTCAGTATTTCCTCATACAACAATGCCAGGTTTAAATAAAATGATGCTAGTGTTTGCTGCAGATCGGTGTGATCACTCTCAGATGAAGCAAACCACGCAGATCCACACTTCTATAAAACCTTCGAAGTCTCCTTTTCTTTTTAACGCAAACAAAACGGGGAACTGGAGTTG
This sequence comes from Garcialebias charrua, assembly GCA_038048925.1. Taxonomy (NCBI): domain Eukaryota; kingdom Metazoa; phylum Chordata; class Actinopteri; order Cyprinodontiformes; family Rivulidae; genus Garcialebias; species Garcialebias charrua. The sequence continues at coordinate 36,850 of JBBPBX010021687.1, read as the reverse complement.
ATCTGTTGCGTTACACTTTTGACCCACAAATATAGACAGTCTGAGACACATAATTAATTATTAGGCCTTTACACAAAAATGGCTGCAAAAATCAAGGTCCTCGTTTACGCTGCTACTAGCTGATCACAACTGCACAGACCATTCTGGTCACATCCCTCAACAATAAGATTACGTAAATGAAGCAAACATCACAGAACCACAGGAGAGGTGTACCGTATAACTCAGATTTGTAAACGAGGCCAGTATGTGTGAAGTGGGGGACAGCGTCTCACGTCTTAATATCACGGCTGTGAAGAACACGTTTAACTGGCTGATGTGACCAGACAGCTTGGCAAGTGGGGCTTGTCTTTGTGGTCACAATGTAGATCCACAGTGTAGAAGAAGGTACATGATCCACACAAATGCAAACTTTTTTACATTCAGTTGGTAAGTTTGCAGACAAAATTAAAAATAATCCTGTATTCTGTCAATACAACCCACATTTTGAAACAGCATTTGCCATTGTGCTACTTGTTCACATTTTTTAAAATTTGTATGTATAAATGCATAAGTGGCATGATGGCACAGTTGGTAGTGCAGTTGCCTCAGCCAGAAGGTCGCCGGATCAAATCTCAGCCGGGGAACCTTTCTGGGTGGAGTTTCATGTTTTTATCCGTGCATGCACGCATTTTCTCCAAGCACTCCAGTTTCCTCCCACAGACCAAAAACATGCATGTTAGTCTTATTGGTAACTCTAAATTGTTCCTAGGTGTGAGTGAGAGACTGAATGGTTGTTTGTCTCTATGTGTCTCTGTGATGGACTGGAGACCTGTCCAGCTGGACATGGGCACCAGTGACTTCTGTGACCAAAAGGAAGAAGCAGGTAAAGATAATGAATGGATGGATGTTTTAAACAAAGTGTTTAAAGCATAAAAATAAAACATCTGTATTAATGTTGATTAAACTGATTCAATTTGGCACAGACAGCTACCAAAATTTTAACCAACTCATCTCTATCTCACTTCTGTTGATGTAATTTTAAACAGATGAGTTTGCTGAAGTGCCAAGCTAATATTAGCTCACTTATTTCAATCCAGTTGTCTGATGGTCACATTTTCTTGCCATTTCAGTTCATGTGCAGACATAAACTAAAATCTTGTTCACGTTTATCGTTTCAATATAAACTTTAGTCAAAGTGCTAAACTTTGTACTTTCTGGACGCCATCGCAGACTTTTGCCTCGGCGCCTTAAGGCCGAGATACACTGAAGCAGACTCCGTATGCGCGCATATTTTGTGCATATGTTTTCGCTTCTATACTTTCAGAAACTATCAGCTTTCAAACGCTCGCGTTCTCCTTGTTGTAATATGAGCAGCTGAGCACGGAGGGGACTCAACTGAGCTCGCTGATTGGTCACTTTGACACGCCTACTGAAATGATTGACAGATTTCAGTCAGCTCAAAGTGAAACCTAGAATGCATCATGAGCAGCTCGCTGAAGACCGCTGCGGTGTTCTGATGCGGTGTTTCTACTATATATGTTATAAAAAGTTCTCTCAGAAATAAAAATAATAACAGGGAGTGCTTTTCCTGCAGCACACAGCCCACCAGGGAATATATAAAACATCGCGCACCCAGGTAGGACCTGAATTCATTCATTTCATTCATCGAGTGAACGGAGGAAGAAGCGGTTACTTGACTTTAGGCAAAAAAACAAAAGAAAAGGCCCGATCAGCGATAAAAAAGAGGAATTTATTTAATTTGTGTAACATACAAAACAGTCCGGCGCCGGGGAAGTTTAGGTCAGACACCGCGCATCGCGTAGTAAAAAAATACTTTTGCGCGTACTTGCCCTGAGGGGCTACGCGGGGCTACGCTTTTGCCACAGCGTACGTACGCTGCGTATAGGCGTACCGTGAGGACGCTCGAGTGTATCTCGGCCTTTAGTCTATGCCCGAGTCCGTTACGTGCCCCCCCACCACTCCTTTCATTACAGCCATCTTCAGGACTGTAGCCATCTGTAGGAGGCCACAGCAGCCTGCGACAGTCAAAACAGCTTTGCTAATTTTGATCATCAAATTTGGAAAGGTGCTCAAATTAGGAAAATATGCTACTCAGTAGTTTCCACGGTTTCCTTTTAATGTTTTTTTTTTTTCACAATTATCTCTACGATGCACCCTACTAGAAGCAAGAAACTGAAACATTTATACAAAAGACACAACCAACAAGCAGTGATGACAACGTTTCGGGGTACTCCAATAATCCCAATGTTTTTTTCCTGGCAGATTATTTATGACATGTTGTGAAAATAGATCCAGACCTCGCCTCTATTGTTCCTTGCAAAGGCGTGTGTTCATATCTACTGTGAACATCAATGCTCGTTCCTGCTCTGCAAAAAAAAAAAACCTTGCTGGATCAAAACCTAATCAAAGACGTTTTGTTTGTCCCAACAAAACGTTTTAAGGCTTTAAACCGAAAAGACAAACGTCACCTTTATTAAGCAGTTCTTGGAGGGCGTTCCTGGCTAGAGAGCCACGGATCTTCAGCCTTTCTGACACAACAGCAGGGGTGATGAGCTTGTAGTTGGGCACTTCTTTGTACAACTTTTCGTAGGTTGCCTTGTCGAAGAGGACCAAGTTGTTGAGCTTGTCCCTCACTTTTCCCTTGGACCACTTCTGCTCAGAATCAAAACGCATCATGTTTGAGACATTCAACCATCAGCTCAGGTCTAAAGCCTGGAATACACTTGAGCGTACATGAAGTACGCCACTGTACGCGCGCATTTTGTGCGCATGTTTTCGCTGCTATAGCTCGGCTTTTATCAGCTTTCAAACGCTCTCGTTCTCGCTCCAGATCCTTGTTGTAATATGAGCAGCTGCGCACGGAGGGGACTCAACTGAGCTCGCTGATTGGTCACTTGCTGACACGCCTACTGAAATGATTGACAGCTTTCAGTCAGCTCATTGAAACCTCGAGAATGCATCATGAGCAGCTCGCTGAAGACTTCTGCGGTGTTCTGATGCGGTGTTTCTACTATATATGTTATAAAAAGTTATCTCAGAAATAAAAATAATAACAGGGAGCGCTTTTCCTGCAGCACACAGTCCACCAGGGAATATTTAAAACATCGCGCACCCAGGTAGGACCTGAATTCATTCATTTCAGTCATCGAGTGAACGGAGGAAGAAGCGGTTACTTGACTTTAGGCAAAAAAACAAAAGAAAAGGCCCGATCAGCGATAAAGAAGGGGAATTTATTTCATTTGTGTAACATACAAAACAGTCCGGCGCCGGGGAAGTTTATGGTCAGACACCGCGCAAGCGTCCGTCGTAAAAAAAAAAGCTTTGCGCGTACATGCCCTGAGGGGCTACGCGGGGCTACGCTTTTGCCTTGACGTACGTACGTGGCGTATAGGCGTACTGCATGTATGCTCAGGTATATTTCGCCCTTAAGTGAATGTTGACCTCTGCTTACCTTCTTCTTAGCCTTGCCTCCAGACTTGTTGACTGGGTCCTTGTCCTTCTTGGACTTCCCAGCGTCCTTTTTCTTATCCTGCTTAGGAGGCTGAGAACAAAAGATTACAAATTAAATCCCAACGTAGAATTTGTACCCAATCGTGAACTGCATGTGTAACTTGATGGAAGACGTAAAATTGTGCCTGAGATAAACCTGCACCTGTGCGAGTGTGGTTCACTTGAGTAAACATTTAAATGCAAAGCACAAATTTCATCACTGCATAGAAACATACAATGATACGCAACACTTTTACAAATTCTCACTTCATCCAAATAAATATTCAAAATAAAGCCTTCTCGACAAGAATTCATTCCCATACTAGTACGTATAAATTATTTACTGTAGTCAGTAAAACCTGTATGATGGTAGAAAATGGGATGGGTCACAAAATTTTGTGCAGCAACTTTTGTGTTCAGACAATGACCATCAAGGCAGACAGCAAAGACCTAAACATATCAGTCATTAACTTGCATTTAAGTATATTACTTTCCCATTTATAATATTCAATGTTTCGCCTATCATTATGCATGGAGGCTTATATATAAATATATATATATCCCAATGTATTACATCTATGTTGAGGCTTGTGGTGAACATGTGGCACAGCTGACTGCAGTTGGAAGTAAAATTGTTGATTGTGTTCATTGGATTTCTATAGTAATGACATTCATTCTCACTTCATGAAAACCCTGTCTGTCATGCAGTGCCATACATTATTCCACGTTTCTGAGCAATATTGATAGTTTCTGCGGTTGTAGCATCATAAATGACGGTATTTAGAGGGGAACAAATCCAGACAGGACACCAGGCCTAAGTGTAAAACATACGGTTCAGTCATTCCTGACTGCCGGCTTTATCAATCATTATCCATAGCTTGCATTAATCCAGTCATGCAATTCATAAAATGGACACGGAGAGAATCTGAGAGCATGGCAGATGTAGCCGACTAGCAGTTAGCAAGTCAGGCGCTAACACAGTGACAAAATTGCGCTCATACGACTTTCTTATCGGAGTAGGAACCACACACTGCTACCGATAGACCTTTCGAATTATTACTATACCATAAAAGAACAACAAACTTGAGTGAAGCTTATTTTATCCTCATAAAACGCATAATCACTGCGCTCACCATGTTTCCTTGTCAAGATGTCGGAGCGAAAGGAAGTCCGCCCGTGCAAAAGTCCCTGAGACAACCCTTAGATGCGGAAATGACGTGAGGGATTGTGGGAACTGGAGTTTTTTCCCCAAAATTTTTAAATAATAACAAGTACAACAGAGATACGATTATTTGAGGGGAAAATAGCACAGACATTAATCAGAAGGAAAAAAAAAAGTAAAAAAAAAAGTAAGTTGTAATTTTTACAGATGCAGGTCACGTGACGGGAAGTCAGCTGGGGAGGAAGGCCGTTCCAAAGATGGCGATTTTCAGTGTGTATGTTGTGAATAAAGCTGGAGGTTTAATTTACCAGTATGACAATTACGTCCCGAGAACCGAGGTGGAAAAGACCTTCAGCCACCCTTTGGACCTGGTCCTGAAACATCACGATGAAAAGGTCCTCGTGGCATTCGGACAACGGGACGGAATTAAAGGTAACATTTTACCACAGACACTACAGGGCAGGCTCATGTTACAGACTATGGTAGATGGAAGCCTCATATTGAATATATTAGAAATAAAATTGCAAAAACTATTGGAATATTGTTTAAAATAAAAGATTTAATACATGTAAAAGGCTTGAATTATATACACTCTTTCTTGATTATGCCCTACTTGTTACTGTATATTGCTCAGAAATATGGGGAAATGCAAATAAAACCGTATTAATAAAGTTACCAAAAAAAGCAATTAGGCTTATTAATAAAGTGGGATATTGTGAACCAACTAATAAACTTTTTATTCACAATAATACTTTAAAATTTAATGACATTGTTTATATAAAAATACTGGAAATAATGTATAAAGCACTGAAGTCTTCCCTCTGGAATTCAGAAATTATTTAAGTTAAGAGAGAGTAAATATAATTTACGAGGTTTGTTAATATTTGAACAAGGTAAAGAGAAAAGTAAAGTAAAATCTAGATGTATTTCAGTAATCAGCGTGAAACTGTGGAATGACCTGAATGATGATCTCAAATTATGTGCTTTTTGGTGAGCTTTAAAAGAGCCTTAAAATGTGAAATTATAAAAGCTTATGGAGATGTTATGTAGATGTATATATGTATTATGTAACCATGTATGTATGTAATGTGAGTATGTATACATGCGTATTTAAATCTACAGTAAATGTTTGTATGTGTACTTATGTATGTATGTGGACAGTAGATATATGTTATCATGTAGACTGCTGAGTCTATGAATAGGGCAGGCAAATAGAAGCCTTGGCTTCAGCCTATTCCTTTTTTGGTAAATGATTGATTTACCATTTTATATTGTTTTCTTTTTGTTTGTAATGTTTTAATTTACCAAAATAAAGTTGAATTGAATGTTTTATTTGATGTTTTACTGTGAACTCATCAAAACAATATCTTCTTTAGCGTGGTTGTCTTTATTTTATTTTATTCTGCACTTCAGTCGTCAAGGTTTGAAAACTGTGCGTATTTAGCCTGTGTAAAAAAAAAAACCCAGTTCCTGTTGTAACTAAAGTTGTTCTTTTCTAGTGGGACACGCTGTGCTGTCCATCAATGGAGCTGACGTGGTTGGAAAGAGCACCGCAGACGGGAAGGACATCCTTGAATATTTAAAAGACCCAGCTAATTATCCAGTTTCAATCCGCTTCGGACGAGCTCGCCTCAGCTCCAACGAGAAGCTGATGCTTGCATCCATGTTCCACTCGTAAGGCGCTGTGGGATCGAAGGGTGGGGTGGTGGGGGTTTAGGCGCCGCTCAGTTTCAAGTGTGCTGACGACGTAAAATAGACCCACCTTCACTTCTAAGGTTTTACATGTCAGGCTCATTTTAAGTCAGTTCCCAAGACGGTTTAAATACAACCACTGAGGACGCTCGAGTGTATCCCGGCCTTTATGAACATCAGTGAACATCACATTCCACCACGTCACTGTTTATTCAACATACAAAGTGTAGACGTTGAACTCCATGATGGAAATTACAATTTTTTTTCTGAGCTTCAGATCCTTCGGCTCAGCTAACCATAAAGGAACTGAGCCATGTGACCCCCGAGCCCAGAAAAGAACTGTAATCCCCACGACTAATTCAACAGATTAAGACAAAACATTTCACTTTTTGTGCCTCCATAAGATGCAAGTAGCAGCCAGGAGCTGCTCATCACTCATCTTGACGGAGTGAGGACCAGGAGGTGTGAGAACCTCTCTGAAATCAGGCGTTTTTCAGGTCTGGACCTTTCAGGTTTATAATAATAATAATAATAATAATGAATTCAATTTATACCGCACTTTTCATTAATAAAAAATCTCAAAGTGCTACAACAAATAAAACAAGTGATAAAATCAAGTAAAATCAATAATACAGTAATATCAACTAAGATTAAAGACAGAATTATGTGGAGGCAGAATAGGCCTGCTTAAAAAATAAATAAATAAATAAAACAAGTGATAAAATCAAGTAAAATCAATAATATTATCAACCAAGATCAAAGATAAAATCATGTGGAGGCAGAATAGGCTTGCTTAAAAAGTTTATGTCCACACAATGCCAGTGAAATCAGCAGTGTTCTGATATAAATGTTGATACAATGTAACATGATGTCTTAAAGCATCTGTGACATGATTTTGTAACAATGCATAAAATTGCCCAACATAAATATCTTGTATCATTCAGCTATGTTCGTTTTTGCAAACAAAATGATAAATCAATTTAATTTTGATTTAAAAGTGATTTTAAACTTAGCGCCGTGTTTATTCAGGGGAAATCCGATTTTTCATTCATTCATTCAACCTTTATTTAGTCAGGTAAATCTCATTGAGCCTCGTGGACTCATTTACAAGAGCGACCTGTTACAAACTAAAGAATGATGAACAGCAATGGTAGAATTTCCTTAAACAATAAACAATAGAAAAACATAAGAGAGAAATATAGATTTTTTTTTAAACAAAGTATCAAAAACTAGCAAAACATTATAAGATAGATGTATAAAATCTAAAACAGGAACATATCTGTATTGGTTTTTGCCAGCCAGGATTCCAACAGATTCTTAAAGCCATTTAGAGAGGTCAAGGCTGAGAGCTTTAAGTATTTTTGTAAGATATTCCAGGAAGCAGGAGCGGAATAGGAGAAGGCCCTTTTTCCAAGTTCAGTCCTCACTGACGGAACACTGCAGGTAATCATGTCCTGAGAGCGCACGCTGTAACTGCACTCACGCAGAGACATGTAGGAGGAGATGTATGAGGGCAGCAGACCAAGAAGTGATTTAAAGATGAAAATGTACCAGTGGAAGAGTCTGCGTGAGGTTAATGATGTCCAGTTAACCAGTGAATACTGGGTGCAGTGGTGGGTACGATAATCACAGCCAGTTATGAATCTTAGCACACCGTGATAGACAACATCCAACATTCGCAGGGTGCTTGGATGCTGTCTACGCGATTGCACGCGAATGCAACATCTGTGACGTAGTATTGGGCAGAGGCAGTCTGTGTCTGTCTGCAGATCGCCTATTTATTTATTTTTTACTTGAAAAATGCTGTTACGTTGTGTCGCATTTGGGTGTTCTAATATCATCAGTGGACAAGTGAGCCTTTTCACTTTCCCAAAGATGAAATACTTCGTCAAGAATGGAATAAATAAAGCTGCACGCTCCCTCGCTTCCTGAAAAGGTAAGACTCAAATAAATATGGGTGCAGACCTAAATTAGAACCTGCTGTTTCTTGTTCATCTAACTTTCTGCTTCCCAAACTGAAGACAAATAGCTCAAATTTTCACTTAGATTGCTAAATTCGTCGGGTTTTAAATTGTCCGCCATTAATATAATCGATGACTGCGACGACTTTCAGAGCGATTTTGTCAACAAAATAGACTCTATCAGGCAGAACATTGTCAGTCCATCCAACACCATCCAGTCATGTGCATCTGCAATAACCACAGCTGTTTTTGACCAGTTTGACCTGGTTTCACTGCCTAACCTCACCAAGGTGGTTCAGCAGATGAAACCAACTAACTGTTCTCTGGACATCATTCCCTCTAAAATGTTCAAACAGTCCTTTGATGTAATTGGTCCTTGTGTTTTGTCATTTATTAACAGCTGTCTATCTTCAGGTTTTGTGCCATCTGCTTTCAAACACGCTGTGGTCAGGCCTCTTCTCAAAAAACCAGGCCTAGATCCTACAGCTCTCTCTAATTTCAGGCCAGTTTCCCATCTGTCATTTCTATCAAAGGTCCTAGAAAAGATTGTTTTTATTCAACTTCAATCTTTTCTAGAACTCAACAACCTGTTTGAAAAATTTCAGTCAGGTTTTCGAGCTCGTCACAGTACTGAATCTGCACTGCTCAAAGTACAGAATGACATTCTTCTGTCCCTGGATGCAAAAAACCCTGCTCTGCTGGTGATGTTAGACCTCTCAGCAGCTTTTGACACCGTCGACCATCAGGTACTAATCAACCGCTTGTCTCAGCAGGTTGGCCTCCAGGGAGCTGTGCTTGAGTGGTTCAAATCTTACCTGTCTGGGAGAACTTTTTCTGTCATGATAGGCGATCTGTCCTCCTCTTCATCAACCCCTCTGACCTCTGGCGTACCACAGGGATCTATTCTAGGGCCAGTCCTCTTCTCTCTTTACATGCTGCCATTAGGATCAATCATTGCACGTCATAACCTGTCTTTTCACATGTATGCAGACGATTTACAAATCTATCTGCCAGTCACTCCCAACCCCTCACTCAGTTCAAACACTCTTGTCAACTGCTTAAATGACATTAAGCACTGGCTCTCTCAAAACTTCCTCCACCTAAACACAGATAAAACTGAATGCATTTTATTTGGTGCACCTGATGACACCAGCAACATCCTTCCCAGTCCCAGTGTTGGTTTTCCCCTCCCCCACTTCAACCCGGTGGTCAGAAATCTTGGAGTGCAGCTTGACTCCAACTTAAAGCTTGATAAACAGATCAGTTCTGTTGTCAAGACCAGCTTTTTCCAGCTCCGTCTGCTCTCCAAAGTCAAGTCATTTCTCAGCCGTGGTGATCTGGAGAAGGCCATCCATGCCTTTGTGACCTCCAGACTTGATTATTGTAATGCTTTGTATGTTGGTATTAATCAATCCTCCATCTCCCGTTTACAGCTTGTACAGAACTCTGCCGCGCGCTTTTTGACCAACACACGAAAATATGAACACATCACTCCTGTCCTGTCCTCTCTACACTGGCTCCCGGTTCAGTTCAGGATACAGTTCAAGCTGCTCCTGTTTGTTTTCAAAGCTCTGAATGGACTTGCTCCTCTGTACATCTCAGAACTTTTGAAAGCCCATCAGCCCGGCAGAGATTTACGATCTGCCAGTCAACACCTGCTGGAGGTGCCTCGCTCAAGGTACAAACAATGGGGAGACCGGTCATTTTCTGTTGCCGGCCCAAAAGCCTGGAACAGCCTCCCCCTTGAGCTGCGTGCCACCTCTGATCTGACTCTGTTCAAAACCAGACTGAAGACCCACTTGTTCAAAAAAGCTTTCAGTGTGTAACTTTTATTACTTGTGGTATTTTAGTATGTAGCATTTTTTATTTCCATTGCCTTCTTTTATTGCTGTTGTTTCTTATTCTATTTTCATTGATTTATTGTTCCAGTTTATTCATCTTTTTATCCTGTTAAGCACCTTGGTCAATGCAAGGCATTGTAGGAAGGTGCTATACAAATAAAGTTTATTATTATTATTATTATAATATGTAAAAGCATACCAGAGCCCTCTGCCCAATACTACGTCACAGATGTTGCATTCGCGTGTAATCGGATTTCCCGTGAATAAACACGGCGCAAAGTTTAAAATCACTTTTAAATCAAAATTAAATTGATTTTGTTTGCAAAACCGAACATGGCTGAATGATACAAGATATTTATGTTGGGCAATTTTATGCATTGTTATAAAATCATGTCACAGACGCTTTAAGTCCAGTTTGAAGATGCGCCTCATTAGACACTGTCTCTGTGTGTGTTCAGGTTATTTGCCATCGGTTCACAGCTGTCTCCTGAAGTTGGCAGTTCAGGAATCGAGATGCTGGAAACGGACGTCTTTAAACTTCACTGCTTTCAGACCCTCACAGGTCAGTGTAATGTGTGGTGGGCAACAATGTGTCCTTGTAAACATCCCGTTTCATGTATCTTGTTACAAAACGGACAGTAATTGCAATGCAGTTTAAAGCATGTGCAAACTCAATACGTTATGTAGCTCAAAACAGAATTTGCCTGAACCTGAATAGCACGTTTTTTAAACTTTTTATTCTTTAAAATGTCCCAGACCATGACAGAGCCTCCACCGTGTATGACAAAAGGCTGTAGACACTTTGCACATCTGTCCCAATCATTATTATACATGTCGTGACGGTTTTGAAATTAAACTGTCTAATGAACTACCACTTTTAACATCTTGGGTAATTTATCTTGACCCTTTTTTCCATGTAGATTGTTTTATCATTTAGATTTTTCTGAATAACCAGCTACCCCTCGTCGTCTGATTTAACTCAGGTGCACAGTTGTTAGATTGACCAAATGATGGTGTGTCTTTCGTGCCACGTCTCAGGTCTTTGCAAGTTTGTTTTTTAAAACATGACTTTCATGAACAAGACTGGCTGTTTAGTACACGTTTCAGTATTGCCAGATTGCTTTTTCTGCATTTCTTGTTGATTTAACTTGCAAACAGAAACAATTGTAAAAAAAAAATCTACATGTACTATTAAAATAGATTCTTGGCTGATTTATCTGTTGGGTACACGCGCAACTTTAGTTAATCTGTGGGGCTTGAGACAGGTTTTTAACTTTTAAATAATTTATACATCAGAAAAAAAGAAAGCTTAAGTACTTGCTAATGTAGTTTATTTTATTCTATTTTCTAGTTTTTTTTTTATAATAAAATATGGCTTCTTGAAAGTAAAATATGAACAAATTGTTGCTTTAATGTTTTGCACAGTATTCTAAGCATAATGTAAAATAGTGAAGCTGTGTTTGGATAGTTGGGGAGGAAGTCTAAACCAGGGCTATTCAACTGGCGGTTTTGGGTTCTGTTTATTGC
>JBBPBX010021687.1:14002-25129 GCA_038048925.1 Garcialebias charrua | reverse complement strand
TATATATATATATATTATATATATATATATATGTATATATATGTATATATATATATATATATATATATATATATATATATATATATATATATATATATATATATATATATATTAGGGATGTGCCGATCAGGTTTTTTGAAACCGATACCGATACCGATCACCTATGTGTGACGATCACCGATACCGATCAAAAAACCGATTGCCTATATGTGAGCCGATCACATAAACCGATCACCGATCAAATGGCTTACCTGTAATTTATGAGTGCTGCTTCTGGCTACAAGATCTGAAAACTTTTCAGATCTTGTAGCCAGAAGCAGCACTCATGTTATTTTCAGAACCATAAAATCACCATAATTCAGACAAAAACATATTTTTACTAATTTATTTCAGAGAACAAAGTAAATAAAAGTAATTATCAACTGCATTATCAAAGAAAAATGTTTACCTTACTAACTTTCAATAAAAAAAAAAGGTTTTTTATTGTTTAAAAAAAAACACATCTATTACTTCATATAAAAAACTAAAATACCCCATTTGCTACTTAAAGCTGCACTGTTGGCTGTTTTTACAAATGGCTTTATAAATACGTAAAGTATCATTATTATTATTTTTAAATAATTTCGTGCTTTTTTGAACAACTTCCTGCGGGAACCAGGTGGCGGTAATGCGCTTAATATGAGTTCGCCAACCGCCATTCAACTCTATAGAAGAAGAAGAAGAACCAGGAAATACCGCCTCCGCCATTTTACATTCATTAGTTCCACACTCGGCAGTCGGCTTTTGGAGGACTGTTTCTCCCATAAGAGGATGCCTCATACGGATAAATTAACTGGAAACACTCCTCTGAACTCTGTGAATGTCTCAGGACTGGAGCAGCAGCTGCGATCACACCGCCGAGCGTTCCTACAGCGCCGCGCGAGACCAGCAGCTCATGGTATGAGCTAAGGCTAACATGCTAAACCGGACCTGCAGCAGACAGCCGGCTTTGTGCGATCAGAGGTTCCTGGAGCTCGCCTCGATGTCGGACTGGAAGCAGAAGATATCGGGGGACACCCAGCTAACTTGGAATAACAAAGCCGACAGCCTTTTTGAAGCCGCAGCTAAACTGGACTGCCCGTAACTGCGCAGCGGAGCGGACTCGGTGGAGCTACTCGGTGGAGCTACATGCTAACAGGTGTTGCTTATGGGGGCGCTGGCAGACGGCTTTTGGTAAGTTATTAAAACGTATTAAAACATTTTAATGACGAATTAGGTTTGTTGTGTTGAAGGACTTCGTTGAACTTCCTCCACGAGGTACTTTTTCGTCGCACGTTTTGCAGTTAGCAAACTTCGCATCACAGGCTCTGTGATCGGTAATTGAAGGCAAAAGCCGATCACATCCGCTTTAATGATTATCGGTGACGATTGATCGGTTTCCGATCGATCGGCACATCCCTAATATATACTGTATATATATATATATATATATATATATATATATACTTGGTTTATTTACAGAATGACTAATTGCTGGATGTCAGGCCCCTGAGCAGTTTAGTTGAATGGCCCTGGTCTAAACCCTAATAATACTACAGTATCATGTTTTAGAAGGTAATGCCTTGTACTGTGTGGAAAACACTAGATATGCAGCTCGGACCGTGATTAGCCGCAACAGTAAAAGCTCTTTCAAAATAAAAGTATCTTCATATTATTGTTACATGATGGATATTTTTTGTGGTTTGTCAGATGGGCCATGGTATTAGACTGAACCAGTGACTCTCTGGGTGGTGTGAGTCAAGAAGACGTGCATTAACAGCTGCAGTCAAATGTTTACGTCCACTCGTCATGGGGCACGATGAACTTTTGACCTTCTGGCTTTTATTGATTTTTTTCTTATTTCCATGTTGGAATAAATCTATACAACATGCAACTTCAGCCTTTTTACAAACAACTTGAGCGTACACGTTTTAACTCATTGTAGGTTTTCTCCAGTTCACACAGAGGTAAAATTATATGTACAGGTTCAAACATACACCAGGATGTACTGTGGCTGAGTGGTTAGGGCAGTTGTCCTCCAATGCAAGAGCTGGGGGTTTGATTCCACCAGCAGTCACATGATGAAGTGTCCCTGGGTAAGACACTGAACCCCTCATTACCTCTGATGTTTGTCCCATCAGTGTATGAATGTGATAAAGCTCTGATTATTATTTGTAGAGATCTGGTAGAGTGTTGTATGAATGGGTAAATGAGGCACAGATTGTAGTGTAAAGAGCTTTGAGTGTCTTGATAAGACAGATGCTTTATAAGTACTGTACAGTCCATTTACCATTTACTTCTGGTGATTTATTTTTGTCAGTGTAAAAAAGGATGTTTGAAAGCACTCATTGGACTGACCGATACTCCCAACAGTAGACTGGTGCTGTGGCACTGGTGAATTACAGAAAGTGGACGGAACAATGGTTGAGGACTACCACCACATTTATAAACTTCCCTCAAGAGCTACACATTTAAAACTTGGACACAACTGACTTCAAATGTGAGAATCACCCCAGACATGTCAAAAATGTTTTCTGATTGGATAAAGCAGCCGACTTTCTGGAATGGGCTTTCCAAAGCCCCAACCTCAACCAGACTGAACTTTTAGCAGACTATGGATAAAAGCCAGGTTTATGTCAAGAAACCCACCAAGTCAAGTCATCTTTATTTATAGAGCACAGTTAAAACAGATAAACTGCTATCAAGGTGCTTACACCAGTTTAAAGGAGCTTGACGAAATCTGGCAAGAAGAGTTGTTCGAAACACTCAAACTTGATACGATAAGACAATGCAGTTGTGGTGAAATTAGCCAAGAAGCTTCTGGGGTGTATGTAGAGCGTGTCTGTATAATTTTGTCTACAAAAGGGTGTGCAGCCACTTCTTGTATTTAAAAATCCTTTAAAGCATGTTTCATAAAACCTGCCATTAGTCAGAAGAAATGGGTCATCCACGTTTATTTGGCTGCAACAGTATAGATGTCTGCCTGCAGCAGCTCAACAAAATGATTACTCTATTTTTCGGCCTAATAAGTCGCAGTTTTTTGTATAATTTATATGCCATGCGACTTATACACAAAAGCAACGTATTTATGGATTTTTTCCCCATATTTATAAACTAATTTTTGGCTGAGATATGGCCATTTTCATTCATTCTGACATTGAAAATATTGAACACTAACATTTTCAGCCGCTAGATGGCACTCAAGTAGCTTGGCATGTCGTTTGTTTCATGTAATAGGTAAAAGTGGCTATTAATGACACAGTCGGCTTGCCATAGCATGCCACCTTGTCCAGCTCTGGGATCATGCCTGGAGCAGCCATAAAATCAGCTTCGTTTCGCTGCGACACCCTGACGAAATGCAGCTGATTTGACCATTGAAGTGGATTTATTAAGTAAAAGTTCAACTGAGACACACCTTTTTACTATAAAGTCAAGCAAACAAATACTGTCATTGTTTTAGGTGTTTATCTTGTTGAATTTTGAAGAAATGCACAGCGAGTCGTCCCTCTGAGTTCTCCCGCTTCTGTGAATCAGCTTTTGAAAATGCAGCTGATTTGACCGTCAAAGTGCATTTATTACGCAAAAGTTAAACTGAGACACACCTTTACTGTAATTTCAAACAAACAAATAATTGCTTGTAAGTGTTAATCTTGTTAAATTCTGAAGTCCCCCCATGCACGCTCCCGTGGCTGCCAAATATCGATTTTTGGCACAACACCGGCCCACATTTCTGAGTTGTCAGCGATGACGCATAATAGATGAGACGTGTACAGCGAAGCGTCTTATTTATGTGTTTTTCCACTTTATTAAACATATTTGGACTGATGCGACGTGTACGGTGGAAAATATGGTACTAGTTCCACAGGAGTGTTTTTAAAATTGTGCTTGATGTATGTAATAACCACTTGTTTCATGTTCTTTTATAAAACATCCATTACTGCTTCTTGTTGAACTAGAAAATGTCTGATTTGTCTTTTCCGCTCCATCTGTGCTCTTTCAGGAATAAAGTTCATTGTCCTGGCTGACCCTCGGCAGTCGGGTATTGACGTCCTGTTGAAGAAGATTTATGAGATCTACTCCGACTTCGCTCTCAAGAACCCGTTCTACTCCCTGGAAATGCCCATCAGGTAATCCTGCTGCCTTTTCGTTCACATTTGAATACAGCCTTGTGTTTGATACGGTTCTAAAATGCACACGCTGGCTTAAAGTCGCACTTTCCCTTCAGGTGTGAACTGTTCGACACTAACCTGAAGAGCGCACTGGAGGTCGCAGAGAAAGCTGGCAACTTTGGAGCTGGGTCCTAAAACTAGAGAAGTGTGTGCACACCAAAACTTGCAGGAAAGATTAAAGTGGGGGGTTGTGTTTTTTTTTGCTTATAAATGCCTTGTAAATACATCGTGTTTTGTAAATACTCAACAGAATAAATCCAGAATTGTATGTCAATGTTCTGTGTTGCAGTTGTTTTTGGCAACGTGCATAGCAAGAAAATGAGAACTATGAAAACAAGGAAAAAACTCAGATTGAAGCCCTTGACTTTGTCATATTAAAAATTCCACGTTTTAATTAAAAAATATCATAAAGTATTGCACTTCAATTTAAAATTGCTCATTACAGCAATTTGAAACAAAAAAAAGTTCAATTTATTCCAAACCAAGCACCAGTAGCCTGCCTCGCTGAGGCTTTTGTAGAGAAAACTTGTGTTTGTCTCTCAGGTTAGAAAATGTGCCATTCTAACTGAGCAACTAATATAGTGTTGAACTAAAAAATAAAATAAAAAAGCACACGTTTAGTTGGGGGCGTGGGGCGGTGAGTAGACCCAGCTTGAGTGTTAACGTCCTGCAGGCCTGACGGTTGAAATGCTGTAAAATAATACTGATGTCTGTGGACGCAGAGCGTAGTGGAGTCATGGTGCTAGTCTGCCTTCTCAGGCAGGTGTCCCATCTGGGTCCGGATGTTGCGTAGCAGGAAGTATCCAACAGTAGTGGCCAAGCAGACCATCTCTGCCACCCAGAAGGCCGTTTCCCAGCCGTGGTGCTTGGCAATTGTGCTGAACGGTAATCCAGAGAGGAAGCCACCAACTTAAAGACAAAGAAAGGGCAAAATCAAAAACCAGTGTCCCATCTTAAACACGTGATACTAAACTTAATTAACCTCACTAAACTTACTGTTCGCCATCAGGGCAACAATGGCATGCGATGTCCCGCAGTAGTTTGAGGGAGCGCTTTCGTTGGCTATAACTCCAAACAGTGCTATTGGACCATAGGAGCTAAAACCAAACGCAGCACCCAAGCTGAGGATCCACACCTGAACGTAGAAACGACAGAGGTGATCTTCATTCTGGACAAACTGGACTGTAAACCATTGCAACCACAGAAAGCTTTTTACCTTGGAGCTGTCGGCGCTGACGGTGACTCTGAACAGGTACATGGACACAAACATCCCAGCCATCATGCAGATCAGGATGGAGTGACGGGGGTTCCCGTAGAGTCCCATTCCTTGCTACATAAAACATGGACGTCATGAGATGACGATACTGGCTTTAAAAAGAATCTTGTAAAACACCCACTGTGTGTGTGAGATGTAAAACTGTTGCATGTTGGAAACCTTTTCAATTTAAGCTCCTCAGAATGGCAGAGCCGGATCATTTTAAATAGATTTTTATCAGTTGGTTGTCAGGGGAAGTGTGGTTATATGGAAGCCATTGTGTCTCATATTTCAAATTAAAATGGATTAATGGAAATGCTTTTTAGTTTCCAAATAAAGCAGCACATTTTGACTCATAAATAAAATTTAAAATGAATAATCCAAACTGCATTTTCATTTTCTTCTTCGAGACTGCTCAATTTGTAAATTAATTAAAATGATAAATAAAATAACGTTTAACATTTAATTTTCAAAATATGTCCTAGTAAAAAGGGACCAAAATTCATTTTGAAATGTCAATTTTGAAAATTAAAATGAAATAGCAGAAATGCTTTTTCATTTCAAAGTCAAGCTGCCTTTTTTGTCTCATAAATAAAATTTAAATTAAATCATTTTCATTTTCTAAATCAAGACTGCTCATTGTGTAACTTAAACGTTATTTTATTTATCTTTTTAATTAAGTTACACAATGAGCAGTCTTGATTTAGAAAATGAAAATGATTTAATTTAAATTTTATTTATGAGACAAAAAAGGCAGCTTGACTTTGAAATGAAAAAGCATTCCTGCTATTTCATTTTAATTTTCAAAATTGACATTTCAAAATGAATTTTGGTCCCTTTTTACTAGGACATATTTTGAAAATTAAATGTTAAACGTTATTTTATTTATCTTTTTAATTAACATTTAATTTTCAAAACATGTCCCAGTAAAAAGTGACCAAAATTTATTTTGAAATGTCAAATTTGAAAATTAAAATGTATTAGCAAAAAAGCTTTTTCATTTCAAAATCAAGCTGCCTTTTTTGTCTCCTAAATAAAATGAAAAATAAGTGGTCAAGGTCAAGGATTTTATCACTAACTAATGTTAAACTAATGTTAAACTAATGTTGAACCGTGTGTGTGTGAGTTCAAAGAGTAATTTTCCTCTCATAGAGGAGCCTGCAGCTGAGGTCACACTAAGCTGAGAACTGATAAGCATATTCAGCAGTCCCTCGCTACTTTGGGGTTAGACTTTTGCGGACTCGCTCTTCATGGTTTTTCAATGCAAGATTGTACACGACACACAACTGTCAACTTTAACATTACGTGATTGGGACGGTACGGGATAAAAAGTTAATGAAAAGAAGAAGAAAACATTTTTTGGGACAGACGCTGCCATTTTATGGTTTGCTTTCATCAAGCCTACACTGTAACACCAGTCAAAAGGACTACACTACCCAGAAGCCAACAGTGCTTCCGGATGCTGCTCTCTGCCGAAATAGAGGTAAAGTTTTGAAACGTAAAGTCACAAGTAACTATTAAAGCTCACAGAACTAGCAGGAAATTTGCAAATAATCCTGAAGCTCAATTATCCACCCGCACATCAATCTGGACGAGGAGGTGGACTTCATGCTGCAGGGTACGTCTGCAGAACAGAGCTGCTGGTCTGCAGAGCAGATGAGTACAATGTTGCAGTACTGCACAGTACATATACGTATGATGTTAAAATTATGTAGGTTTATGATTTTGGAATATTGCTAGTAGTGGTGTGCGATACTGCAAATTTTGGTATCGATCAAGTAAATACAGGTCCAGTATCGCCGATACTGATACGATACTTTAAAATAATTACGGTGAATTTTGATGACGCTTAAGTGTTTTGTGATTTTTCCTTTGGATCTTATTAGTTAAAACCCAGGATAGAATTGGGTAATGTTTATAAGTAAATAAAAATACTTGATCATAATACAAGTTTTTTTTTTTTTTCTGATTAAATAGAACAGTAACAAAACTATTTTCCCCATACCTTGTGATGGCTGAAATTTTTTTTCCTCCTTAAAGTGCACAAAATGATCACTCAAGAATAAATTAAAACATTTTGTTCAGAAACTATAATAGTTAAATAAAAATTATCACTACCACAAAATTATCACTATCACAAAATCTGGGAAAGGAGTGCAATTGCACTCCTTTCCCAGATTTTGTTTTCTTAAATAAACAAACTGTACAAAGTTATCACACTGCAACAAATGTTATAAAACAATAAAACATATTTAGGATATAACGGAATAACATAAAATTTCTCCTCTTAAGTGAATTTCTTTTCTGGGTTTGAAAAAGTAATTACAAATCAAAAATAATTAGTGAAAATACAATAAATAAATTGTAAATAACGAAACGACCTCCAAAGCCTTGAATATTCCCAGCAGCCTCTCTGTGGGCCCTGCCTGCTGCTCTGTGCTGTGACAGGAGCGACACTTACAGTCGGCTCCATCTTTGATGAAACTGCAGCAGTGCACCCAGGAGAGAAACGGAAGATAAAGTATTACACTGGTATTGAGCAATATCAATACTCCTGTTGGTATCGATATTTGGATAGATCCGTCCACCACTAATTGTAAGAGTGTGGGAAGGGTTTATAAAGCCTTAAAATACATATTACAATAAATATAGAGTTCCTACTTTGCAGTTTTTCACCTATCACGTGGTGTCTGGAACGTAACCCTGGTGATAATCAAAGGACTAATATATAAAACATTTCTCACACACTGCCCGTGGCAGATTCTCGTGACCAGGCTCCAGTGTAACTTTGTACATGTATGTAAACCTGTTGTGACTGTCTAACCTTGCAAGTAAAACTCTGTTAAATAATCTGTTGTCGTGTGGCTTCTTTTAGTAAGAGGATATTTTAATCCAGAGCGGTTGCCTCTCAGCAAGAAGGTTGCCTGATTAAATCCTGGCACATCAGGGGTCCTTTGGGTGGAGTGTGCCATGTTCTCTCCGTGCATGCGTGGGTTTTCTCCAGGTACTCCAGTTTCCTCCCACAGACCAAAAACACGCATGTTAGACTGACTGGTGACTCTAATGAGAGACTGAATGGTTGTTTCATCCTTGTGATGGAATGGTGTCCCCTGCCTCTCGCACAGTGACTGCTGGACATGGACACCACTGACCCCCCAAAAAAGGAAGAAGCGGGTAAAAGGGAACTGATGGATGGATTGGTTTGAAAACCTGATTATTTTTGTCATCTTCATGCAGAAATATAAACTTTTTAACAGGTTTCAAGGAATCATCTGTCAATGGCAATAAAATACAGTAAAAGCAAAAAGGCAGACTTACTCTGGCCACCGCCCTGTCAGAGAGGTAGCCTGCTGCCAGACTTCCCAGCAGGCCTCCAACCTCCAGGGCGCTCATATAGGAGCTACCTATGAAGATGAAAAGCAGTGATTCACTGGAGACCGTGAGCTCAGGGTCTCTGCACACGCTGGAGGTGTGTGTGTTTACTCTAGCTCTCTTCAGTACCCATCAGTGTGGACTGGCCCTTGTCTTGGATGAGAAACAGCTGGCCCCAGTCGGTGCAGGCCGTCTTCACCCCGAACACCACCAGGTAGGACACAGACAGCAGCCACAAATAAGGCGACAGCAGGAACTCGGACAGGGTGCTTTCATTGCTGACGGTGCCTGAACAAACAGCAAACACTTGTTGATCGCTACTTCTGTCTTTTTAATAAAAGATCCTGTGAAAAATCAAACGTAACACATGAAATCCCTCTTTAACACAAACTGACTCTTCTAAACATGTGAGGGGTGCAGAGTCCACTCAGTTATTGACCTTTAGTCCCGGCACATGCTACACAACAACAGCCACATCTTACACAGTTCAATTTCAATTTAGTTTATTTGTAAAGTGCCAACACACAACAGAAGACATCTCAGGGCACTGGACTTTGGAAACTCCAGGAACCGCAAGTAAGTCTGCAGTCCGAAACGTTCATATATAAAAATAATAATTTAACATTATTTATCTGAAGAGCAGACTGCTTTGAATTTAACTCATCACAGAACTCTCATCTTGAGCAAGCATGAAGGCGACAGTGGAAAGGAAAAACTCCGTCATGAGGAAGAAACCTTTAGCAGAACCAGGCTCAAGACAAGTGGTCATTTGCTTCGATTGGCTGGGTTTGGTAGGAACAGATACACAATGGCAGGTCAAGAATCACATTATCAAATGAAAACTGTTCAATTTTAACAATTAATTTAAGGAAATGATGTCAATTTGTCCTCCAGTAGTTTAAGCTTCAGGCAGCATGACAAGCTAACCCTAACTATAGGATTTATCAAAAACTAAAGTTTTAAGTCCAGTCTTAAACTGGACAATGTGTCAGCCTCATGGACAGACACTGTAAATTGGTTCCACAAGAGAGGAGCCTGATAAATGAAAGATCTTCCCCCGATTCTGCTTTTGGAAACTCTAGGAACCACAAGTAAACCAGCAGTCTGAGAACAAAGTGCTCCGTTAGGAAAATATGGAATAAGATCTCGAATATAAGATGGAGCTAGGTTGTTGAGAACTTTGTAGGCTAGAAGTAATATTTTGAATTCAATTTTGGACTTGACAGGGAGCCAATGAAGAGAAGCTAAAACTGGAGAGATGTAATCTCTCCTAACTCCAGTTAAGACTCTGGCAGCAGCATGTTGGATCAACTGGAGTTTTTAAAAGAACATTTTTTATGTTTTCCGTGTGTTGAAACGATCCTGACAAATGTTTAAGTGTTGGCAGACACCACCCTCACCCCCTTTGCTTTTCTTGGCTGCAGTCTCCACACTGGGCAGCCCCACGTCCTTTGGTTCATTCTTGATCATCAGCAGGCAGATGAAGGACGTGGCCACACAGATCATCCCAGAGAAGGACAGGATTGTCCTCCAGCTGTAGCTCTGAGACAGCACCGTGGCGATGATGGGGCCCAGGCTGCCAGCCAGGTTCATGCTGCAGGAGAGGATGGACCACCACGTCCCGAACTGAGCGGGCTCAAACCACTGAGGAGCATGAGACCACAACGGGACATGTGTAAGAGCCAGCAGCAGAGAGAGGGAACTGAATCAGTGCAGGGATCTGAACACAAAACAAACACTTGGAGACATTTGAGACAAACTCTAAAACTTTTTGCTTTTTACATATATATATATACAGGTAGTCCCCGATTTACGAGCGCTCTGATCTACGAGGTTCCGGACTTACGAGCTGGCGAATTTTGAAAAAACGCAAAAAATACAGAGTTTTTCTGTGTTTTTTCACCACAGTTCGTTAGCTAAACATGTGGACACACGTTTCCGATCATTTTTATGCACTCGTAAGCAGTTTTTCGATGAAAAACGAGTGTTTGTAGTCGCGCTAGCAAAACCGTTCCAACTTACGAGCGAAATTCCGGACTTACGAGACACGTGGCGGCCGTTCCAAATTACGAGATTTCCATGTTACGAGCGCCTCGTTGTAACGGAACTCGCTCGTAAGTCGGGGACTACCTGTATATATATAATATATATATATACTTATAAATATATATATACATATATACATATATATACATATATATATATATATACATATATATATACATATATATATATACATATATATATATACATATATATATATATATATATACATATATATATATATATATATATATATATATATACATATAT